>NW_004624757.1:4563147-4635162 GCF_000247695.1 Heterocephalus glaber
TAGTCCTAGTTCTTTGAGGTATCTCCATATTGATTTCCACAGTGCTTGCACCAGTCTACACTCCCACCAACAATGGAGAAGGGTTCCTAAGAAAGGCATTTTAAAAAGAACTTAACCTAATGGTTGCTTATAAGTCTCCCTTATTCTGGGGCTCCAAGAATTGATCATCACTATTTTATTTTAATCAGAAGTTGAAACTTTCTTGGTTATTCGCAAGAAGATGAATTTGCAGTGGCAAAATGATTTCCAGATCTAATCATAACAACCAGTTACCTCAAAAATTTCAATGCTTAATAGGAGAAGGAGTTACGGACTTTTAAATATGGAGCCTAAAACTCCCCAAAATATTTTCCTGAGAGACAAGATTCCCTGAGGTGAATTTTCTACTGGGACATCTGGAGCAGGATTTTTGGAATAGGTTTCTTTGTGAGTGTAAGCAAGGAGGTATGTGAGAGGAGAGAGAGTGTGGGTGTACATTAAGTGTGTGTGCACAGCTGAAGGTTCTCCGAGGACCTCCCCTTCTCTCAGGAGCACAGAGGACTACTACTCTGGGCAGGGGAACAAGTGAGTGGTCCTCCCAGGATGACAAAGCTCTCGGAGTCAGGCTAACTTCTCTCTGCTTGGCTGAACTTTCTAATGTCCTCAGGCAACTCATCCTAATTTCACTCACTCTTCAATTCTTGAAACATTTTCTCACTTTAAAGTTAGTTATGTATTTTTAGGAGTAAAAGAATACTTTACAAATATATGGTTTACTTTTTAGAGCAGTTTTAGGTTTGCAGAGAAGTCAAGCATGTAGTATAAAGACTCCCCACGTACCTCTCCTCCCCGCAGTCTTCCTGTCAGCATTCCACACCACCCCAGCCCATTTGTGATTACTGATGAACCTCTGTTAAAACATTTTTTTTCACCCACCATCCACAGGTTATGTTCAAAACACAAGGAAAAGAGGGAGCATATGTAATTCCACACCCAAACTTAACTACTGATAACATTTTGGTAACATTATATGTAGCACTCAACTAAATGTGCATCTGTGGCTGTGTGTTCTTTTGCCTTATCAAAATAAGGTCAAATGGGCACCACTTTAATGCTCACTTCAATTCATATGCGATCTTGAATATATTCTAACATTCTTAAATATTCCAACAAGTGATTTTTCATAATCACATAGCTCTATTGAATATTAGATCATGTTATTTATACCCATAAATTATTATAAACGTCATATCAAGACCTCTCCTGTGCATTTTTCCCTCCTTTAAGACCATTTTCTACAGGAGGAACTGGGATGTCCAAGGACCCCACATTGTCAGACCATCTCTAGCAAGGTTCCACTGATGGGTCAAGTACAAAAGTGACCAATTTACCTCCAAACTTAGTCAAACTTTATCTTTTAATTTAAAACAATATCGATTGGGCTGGGGATTTAGCTCAGTGGTTTCGCCACCTGCTGTGCAAGCACAAGGACCCGAGTTTGATCCCCGGTACCAAATATATACATATATCGATTATAAAAGCAACTTGAAATATGTAGTCTCAATTATAATACACGAAGGTGATAAATTGTGTCTCTTTTCCCACATGCCTCCAAATATCTAGTACTTTAAATAGACTCACTTTTTATGTTTATCAGTAATGTTCACTGCACATAATGATTACATTCATTATGGGGTATTGGTACATATGCATAACAGCTCTTAATTCTGTTTACTTCCTCTTTCCCTCCCCCTATCTCTAGATCCCTTTCCTTAAATGAACTCATTTAATAAACACTTTCTACCACTGTCCTAATAGTTGGGACCATGAAATGGATCAACAAGTCAGCCTGCTGGTAGAGAAGTATGTAAAAAAGTGACATGATGGACTACATTCTTTCTGTACGGTTGGGGCTTTCTACTATTCCTTGGAAGTGTGCCTGGAGGAACGGGAGTAGTAGGCCATAGAAATGCCAAGAAAAAAGTCATTACTTACCTGAGAGTGGTCTTGAGGGGCTTCGTGGTAGAGACAGCTTTTCTGCATTCATCCTCCAGCTGTTTCTCAGCACCAGACATTCTGTCTTCTAGGCCCTGTAGCTTGGTAACAGTCAAGGGTAACACAGTCTTTGACCTCATGAGGCACCCATTCTAGAGGAAGAAGACAGACAACCATTGAGGCAATGAAAACAACAGCGAGTGTGTGCCAGGTAGTATGATGATGTGAAGAAAATAAGGACAGCAAAGGAGCCAGTCAGGCTGTGTTGCGGCAAGGTGCTCTTCGACAGAATTACAAGATAAGCAGGGCTTGGGCTGGCTGAAAGGGGAGAAGCCTTTGGAAGGAGGCTGAACAAATTCACAGGAGGCTATGAGGTCCAGGGAACTGTGAAAAACCTGTAGTCCTAGGGGTAGAATGCAGACAGGGAAGGAGGCTGCGGTGGATGCTGGGATGAACAGAAGGTGAAGGATTTGTGAAGCTGCAGCACTTCCCTTCCACCCCACCCCTATTTCCTGCAGAGCAGTTGGAGGACAAAGGGAAATATTGTCCCAGGTGCCTCCCACAGAGCTTTGGATAAAACTTGCACAAAGAATACTTCATATAGCTATTCTGTATGGCCCTACTGTGGCTTCTCTCTTGATTCCAATCTGTAACCCTAAACCTATTGATCATTGACATTGGACCTTTGGAAAGCAAAGCAGAAATGAGTTCAGGGAAGGTCATTAGATAAAACAGAAGATGCTCAGTTACATCTGATTTTTAAATAAGGAGACACAATAATTTTAAAAAGTAAATTCATATCAAATTTTGTAAGTTAATCTAACAGTCAAATTCAATGAAGTGCCCATATTTTCACTTGCTAAATCTACTAACCCCTATCAGGAAGACTGGAATGTTGGACCCAGATACTTGTGTCATCTTGCAAAGTCTCTGGGATGAATTGAAAGAACATTAGAGAAGAGCACTGGTCCTGTTTTGATTTTATTTCTCTCAGGACCGATTAAATTATTGGCTAGACAATTTTTTTCTTCTGAGAAGCTAGAAAGATGATTTTTAATGAATATGTAACCAGACTAATGAGGAGCCACTATGCTATAGATGATTTTTGGAAGGGAAGGCAGTGGGATGCAAATGTCAGAGAGAGGCTCCTTTGGAATTGAGTGGGGCTGAAGCGAGATGGTACATGGACTATGTGTTCTCTGGGCCTAGGTGACTCTGATTCACACCTCTTGTCCAGAGTAATTATGAAAAGCATCACCTTTCACTCTCAAAAGTATCCTGGTTTCAGATGATAAATGACACGGTTGCTCCATGCTATGGCCAGGGATCCCAGAAAACAAGGCTGCACTTCTTATGGACTCCGGATGTTACATGACCCCATTCGGCTTCTCTCGCTTCACACGTGAATGAAGGGGCATTGAGAAACGTCCAAGTTCTCTTCCCAGCTCCAAGAGTCGTCTTACACATGTTTTCAGGCAGAGGTAACAGCAAGAGGGCATTTGCTCAAGTTCAGTTTAGTGTGACGATGTAGATTCAAGTTCTATGTTTTGGGTGTTTTTGCTATCAGTTATGCTAGTTTCTGAAAATATTTGTACAGTGAAAATTTAAAATTACTGTTTTGTCCTTAGGATATAAAGATCAAATGCTATATGACACTTGAAATAAACATAGTTTTGGTAAATAACATATTACAAGTGATCAAGTATGATATTGGTAAGTTATGTAAGCAACTTCATAGACTTTTTTTTTTTTGGTACTGGGGATCAAACTTGGCACCTTGCGCTTGCGAGGCAGGTACCAGAACCACTGAGCTAAATCCCCGGCCCAATTTTATAGACTTTTAAAAGCAGGAAATTGTACAACATAATACCGGAATATGGTAAAATTTCCACCTTTTAACTCCCCCTCTCAGCTCTTTAGTGCTCCCCCAAATCAGTTTTATGTGAATCCTTTAGACCTTGTAAATGCAAATCTATATTTGGATTAATTCACATACACAAGTTTTTAAAATACAAATATCTACTTCAAAATTTTAATACATTCTCTATCAATATTTCTCAGTCTTTTCTTTCATCAAATATAGATCTCATTTTTTCTCTTTTTTTAGCTGTATAGTATTTCACAGTATGGATGTATTAAAAATATAGAAATATACCTTGTGAACGGATATTTAGGTTATCTACAATTATCTGTTATAGTAAATAGTACTAAAATGAATATTCTTCTGTGATCATGTGTACATATACACATATATATTTATGCATCTAGATTTTTAGAAATAGAATACTTCACTTTGATAATTATTGCTAAATTGTTCTTTTTAGAAGACTTATAATTTACATGTAAAATTAAAGACACTTTTTGAACTTGAAGAATAATTTTGCATAAAGGCAAGGATTCAGGTACTGCCTCATACTCAGTTTAGCTCTAAGTAGCCTTTTTGTTTTTTTTAAGCCAATGATTCCTTGACCATTGCAATTGGATCAAACCAAGACCAAATTAAATCTTACTTATGTAGAAACGTGGTGTCCATGACCTTGTGTTTATCTGGAGAGTGATTTCTTAGAGTAGGCTGTAGCCCAGCTATGAATGACCCTGATGGGAGAACACTTTTATCCCCGAATCTATAGCAGCTGAATTAGGCTTACTGGGATTAACTGGGACTGAAGGACTTGTTCATCTACTTTAATTATTCTGCCAATGAGAGCTTTTTCCCAGACTGGATTTTGAATCAGAAAAAGAATGGAGGCTGGAGGTAGTGAGAAAACAGATCAGTTAAAGATCTTATAGAAAAGGCGCTCAGAAAGGTAAGCTCTAGCCTAATGTAGGTAGATAAAATTCTATTAGTTTTTTTCTTTTCTAAAGGAGAGGCCATATATATATAATATATATTTATATAGAATATATTTATATATAAAATAGATACATATAATTTAAGCAGGTGAATTTTTGTAAACTTGAAGTTTAGATCATTGATGAAATTATTTTTCTGAGAAGTCACATTAAAAGATGGAAAGTAAACAGGAAGTGTTTTTCTTGTTCTGAACCAAACCAGACTGTCTTGTACTGTAACTTACACCGGTAAAGCCAAAGTTAACAGAAAGATGAAAGCTGGGAAAATTGAAGGAATCCAAGACAAAGGCGGGACAAAATGGCTATCGTGTCATCACTCTGTTCTATGCTGCCCTCTAGTGGCCATATCGGGGCGTTAGGTGTAAAACTGTCTCAAGGTCATCTTTGTAGAGTTAAATTGCAGAAGAGAAAAAGATGGCATTGGGTATCTGTGAAAGCTGCCTAATGATGATGGAATAAATGTTTTCTCATGGAAACCATAGGACAGTTCAGAATATGCTGCAATGGGCGAACTAATAGTAAAAAAGAAAATAATTTGGAAACTAGATCCTCTGCCCCTTAATTCTACACTATTCATGTATGTTCAGCACAACTGTCCTGGATTCTGTGTCCAGCGTTAGAGATTTGGAGAGGAGTTAACGTGACTCTTGCCCTTGGGGAGAGCCCACTATAGAAGGCATGGCACAAATAAACAAGTTAGATTGCTATCAGCCATAGAAGAGGCATCTGACAAGACGTTTGTTCTTGAAGGTAATTCTCAAGTCAGAATGAGATTACTCGCTGAGCATTTTCATTTGTCCCCAAATTGGAAAACATTTACTTGTTCTGGGTAGAGATGATGGTACAGAGGATGGATAAGTTTTTCTTTCTTCTTTCTCTTTTGTAAAACACTGAATTTGGCCTGCTGAGATGGCACAAATATGATAGCTCAAAGTTTCAGTCTTGGTTTGAAGTTGAAAGTCAAACGTGTACATGAGTTCTTTATGCCTCTGCAAAATAAATTCCTCCATGAACTACAAAGAAATAAAAGGCTCTACTGAGGGAGAGTGTCACTGAATGGCAGCACAGTCAAAGATGCCACCTGTCCATTTGCAGAAGGCTGCCTGACTCTCATGAAGGAATCTTTTGGAGATGCCTCCCCATCATCAATCTTTAAGGACTTTATTTAGGGATGCCAGGCCTTGCTAAAGTATGTGCTTTTCCAGTTTTTTTCTTTAGCAGCTTTCGGATTGCATTTATGAGGATGAACTTTTTGCTTTTTGTATTAACCAAGTAGCCAGAGAGGCCTGAGAGAAAAGGTGGCAATAAAGGTGTAGGGTTTCTTTTTCCAGTATTTAGGGTAACATTAGTGTATACACGCATACATGTGTGTGTGTAAATTTAGGGAAGCTACTGTTACTTTAACCTGGAATTATAGGAAGACTATGGCTATACCTCTTAGGGATATTTTGTTTATTTGGTTTGCATGTATACCTCTGCCTTTCTGTATCCACACTGCATTTTCTAGGAACACCAAAATCTTCTCACTTTTTCTTTGTGGCCTTAGACTTCAAAAAATTTCTGACATGTAAGCCAAGACTTGCCAGTTAGAATTTGACATCCTGAAGCTAAGGTAACAAGTTTAGGGAAGAGCATAAACCTGGACTGGACCAATCAGGACAAGTGTGTGGGGGGGTCCATCCTGGGACTTCTGTTGAAGCTATCAAGGGATAAGCATTCTCCTTCTTGTAGGGTAGATAACCAAGAAGATGGGATGCCAGCCTGGAGCGGCTGACATGCTACCACCATGAACTGAGAAATTATCTGAGTGCAGTCACTTTAAAGAAAAGAAGAGAAATTGACACTAAGGTCTTAATGATGTTGTTTAGACTCCTAGATATAACTATATTTGAAGTTTACACACCCATGACCTTTTTAGTTATGTGGACCAATCTATTTCTTTCTGGCTTTTGCTCAAGTCAATTGATCTCAAAATTTGGTATGTATTAAATCATCCAGGGAGGTTGGTGAAGTGCAGATTGCTATGCTCTTCCTCCAAGTAGGTCTGGGATGTGGCCTGAGGACTTACATTTTGAACAATTTTCAGGAGATGCTGCTGCTGTTGGTCTTAGAAGCATATTTCTACAGCATTAATGTAGAAGTTTTTTTGTTGTTTTCACCTACTTAAAATCCACACTAGCCTGACTCATACCAGAAAAGCTTTTCTAAATGAGCAAGACTCTTATTCTTAAAGTAATTAATAGAATAAGGTCAAAGAATATGTTTTAAATGAAACCTGGTCAACACACTTGAAAAAATGGTCCAGCCATACCTCATGGCTTATGGGACCAATATGACACTTTAGAAGTTTTTCTCCTCTGTTTAGATGCATGCCTGAGCCTTTTTTTATGGCTAAAGGAAAAGCCAATGGAGTATATGACAAATGAGCAAAAACAGCAGGACTAATACATGTTTTGTCAGAGACTTAAAACTCATGCATTGAGAAAAATGTACATTTTTTCACTCTGATCTAGTCCATCAACAAAATGCTTTTCATGAGAAACATCAAAGCCATTTCATCTGCAAATTTCATTTTTTTGAATCCCTTAATCTACACTGTTGACAAAAATTTCTGTCAAGTGCCTCAAACCATTGTATTAACAAATTTCACTTTGTCAATCATGATTTAGTCTGCTTGCAAATGCGTTTTGTAATATTCTGCTCTATCCTGGAGGAAAAATACCTAACAGTCAATGCCTCAATCTTAGTATTGAAAGCGAATGAAGAGAAACAGTAAAAGTAGTGTCAAGCCTGCTCGCTTAGCACAGCCACAGCATGTCTCTGTGCATTTTAAATTAACCCAGCTCATTTGAAGTTTTCTGTGGGTATTACAAGCCATAGTGAATGTAAGAATATTGCAGTTTATGAAATCATACAGCGCTGTTCATATTTTTCCTGTTTGGTGTCTTATCTGCTGCTAATCACAGCCCTTTTGTACCTTTTAGACTATTTTCTGTGGCTGAACCTGGTGGCTAGCATTTCCAGTCACAATTCAGGAAGATGGGATGTAGATTGCAACGTCTTCAGATTGCAGTGTGTCTTCACTTCAGTTATGGTACTATTACAGTGGAGAATGTCACAGCTGCCTCCTCAGAGATACTGTGAGAATGTTCACATGCTTCTGCTCAAGAGGAAGCTGTGGTGGGTGAGCTCAAGCTTGCGATGTCTGTTTGCTGCCTGGCTTATCCCTCAGTTCTTGGTGATGGGATGCCAAGCAGAGGAGAAGGTGTTGCTGAATATCCTGATAGTCTCTGACATGCTGAATCACTATGTTTTCTTAGGCACAAAAAAAAGAAGTCATAGGCTGAGGCCACCAATTTAAATGATGGTGGATCCCCTACCTGTCATTTGCAGATGCCTCAGTGTCCTGTGCAGGATTAGACACCTTCTCAAACTGAAGATAACGAACAGGGATAAATGTTAGGCTCTCTGAATTTGAGTTCTAACTCCAACTTTTAATAGGATTTGGACCTTGAGAAGTCACTGGACATATTTGTCCCCAGTCATCGCCCTTCCTGCACAATGGTGCTAATAGTACGACTTGCCCAGCTGACTTTCTGAGCTTCTGGGAAAAGCAAACAAAAGCAGTTTATGAACCAAAGTTTGAGGTGATTGTCAAATGCTGGGTGAATATGAGGCAGCGTGGATATAGTGCCAGAAATGCTTTCATTTTAGCCCTCTTGGAGGAGGCGCTAGATTTTTCTTTGTGGTGTAAGCCAAGGACAACAGTAATCACCTGCAGGAATGACCAAATTGTTTTGAATCTCTTCAGCACTGACTTTCCAGATAGTCTGAAAACCCCCTTCTAAGTGGTCTTTGGAGTCTGGCTTGTGAAAGAGAAGGGATCATATGTAAGTGTGTTGACTACATTGATGTGCATGTGTGTACCATGTTGGTTTCTTGCATGATCATTCTTGGGAACAGAGGTGGATTATGCAGGAATAGTTGAGACCTGGAACCCAGGACCTTGTGCCTGAGGAGCAGGTGCTCTTGAAGGTGCTAGGCAGAGGGCATAGAGGAATATGTCCTGTGTGTGTGAGGGACGTAGGAGGCCACACCGAGGCCTAATATTGTCTTTTCCACAGTTTCCATTTCATGCTATCCTTCAGAAAAGAAGAAAACTCTAATATCTGAGAAATTTTGGGTCTCAGACTGTGCCTAGTGATAGTGGTAACTATGAAAGCTCCATGGTTGACGTAACTTTCACCAGTGAGGCCCTGTGTCCAGCATTTTGAGCTACCAAGCCCTACATGTTATTGTATACTCCTTATTAACCTCTTTAAAACCTCTCAAAACTTCTTTTCTGCAGGCAAAACTACCCCAGTTCTTGTCTTCCCTCTTGGCAGACCCTTTATCACCTCTGTGGCCACCCAAATGCATGCTCCTCCACATGACAAGTGATGTGCTGCTAATAATAGACTTCCTGGAGCTCTAGCTCTGGATTTACTGCCTAAAGCCAAGGGAATCGAGATTGAGTACACAGTTAGGGAGAAACAAATCAATTATAATAAGTGACAAACAAACAAACTCTCCTTTTTCTCAGAAGCCAACGCTAATGGAGTGAGTTCAGAGACAAGGGCTTCATTCTGGGGAATCATCGCTAGGAAGGATGTCCACACCATTAGGAGGAAAGGGGCCCCAGGCAGCCCAAGGGTAGAGAGAAAAACAAAGTGGCAGCCTCTGGCTGCAGGTTCTGCACATTCTATTGCACATAATTGGTTCTCTCCCAGGAAACATTTGCACTAACCTTTGGCTTCTGGAAGCACAGAAAGGTCCACGAAATAAATGACAATAGTGAATAGTATGACAATCAGGACTTTTTAATCACAAATGATGGACAATGCTACCCAAACTAGTTAACAGAAAAACAGAAATCTATGAAAGCTTCCTGGTTTACATGCTGCAACCACCTAAGGGTAAATATTACTTGAGGTGAAGCTGGATACAAGAGCTCAAGATATGATTTCTTGTTCTCCATTCCTGGCTTAGCTTTCTTATTGGAGAACTCATTTTCAGATGAGTTTCTTCTCACAAATGCACAGTGATGTATCTGGTTCCCAAAGTCACCCCTTACTAGCTTCAATTCTGGAAGAAAAGAGTTAGAGCAGTGATGGAGAAACTGTTAGAAACCAAGTGTCCAAACTGTTACCCCTAAATCACTTATCTTAAAATGCCACCACTGCAATTAAACCTGAATACTGAGTTTTTAGTATAGAAAAAAACAACTCATATGCTTGGCTCAAGTTCCAACAGAGAGGGCTTTGGGGTCCACTGCAGCACATGTGCCCTAGATTTGCCACTCAGTTAATCTTCATTTGTGCCCTAATTCTATAGCTATGAAGTTTCCTGGTTCTGGTGACCCAAATGTGAAGTTATCACAATGTATATTCTGATGATTCCTCATTTAGACAATGCTAGTGATATTATGATGGTAACTTTTGTATGCATACAGTCTAAGTTACTTTCTCTTTCCTGGGACAAAATACCCATTGCCCATGAGTTTTGGCTCACATTTCATAGAGGTTTGTGTCCATAGTCAGCTGGCTTCAAGGGAGGGCAGCATGGCAGAGGGACATTGCACAGGAGAAACCATCCATAGCGGGCAAAAAGCAGGGAGCCTGCCTTTCCTCTCTTCCTTTATATTCTACCTTGGCTATAAGCCCAGGGGTTAGGGCCACCCATGCTCAGGGTAGGGGCATCCTTCTCCATTAAATCCATTCATCCACACCCAGAACTATGTCAGTCTAATCAGTGGACTAATCTAGTTATCACACCCATAATCCAGTATCACATAAGCAGGAACTGGCCACCTCCCGAAAGCCCCACCTATGAGTGCATGAGGCTATTTGAGAACATCTAGATATAAGCCATAACACATACCATATGCCATGCAACATTCTATGTTCTTCACAGACGTGATTTCATTTAAGCTATACATGAAATGCTGTTCAATAGGCCCCATTATTCATTCATTCATTCAACAAGCACTTATTGAATGTCTACTCTGTAGTAGAGCAGCCTAGGTGCTGGGAATATAGACAAAAACAAAGCAGCTAAGGATATTTGTCTTTGTGCTTCTTACATCCTAATGGTAACTGTTGTTATCTCCACTTGATGGGGATGTGGGACTTGAGGCAGGGAAAGTTTAAGAGACCTCCTCAAGGCCATTTAGGCAGCAACAATGTGGCCTGTGTGTGAACATTTGCAGCCTGGCTTCAGACACTGAGCGGTCCTCATCTGGCCACATATCCACTCATCACAGCTGTCTTGAGAGATGATGCCAGAACAGGACTTTATCTCTTATGCACTCATGGGTAAATTGAGGACTCTGAGGCTGTTAGTTGATGTGGCCAGGCTCACCAACATAGCAAAGAGCAAAGCTGGGGCTCTATAGGGGTTTAGGGTCATGGTGAAGTCTTTCCCAGGCAGTGTTCTTCCCCCAGGGCTTAGCATGTCACCTCCTCCTCTTCTTTCCTGTAGTGCTTTCAGTGAGAATGATAAGGACGTTGCTAAAATTGCTTCACACAGTTGTTTCATTTATCTTCACTACTCTGTGAGTCTTGTGCAATTATTATACCCATTTTACAGGTGGGAAAAATGATTCACAGAGTATTCCTAAAGTCACACAGTGAGAAAATGGGGGAGCTGATGGTTAAGCCAGCTTCCTCAATCCAACGCCATGCAAAATTGCTGTTAACGACCATGAAGCTCTGTCTCTCATGCTCAGTGGGGGACTTTTGGGGGGAGGTGGAAAAGGAAAACTGTTCTTAATGCAAGCATTTTGGTTTTTATCTGTGTTGTCCTTTCAGAATCATGGTCAGGACTAACCATGTCACCAAAGCCACACTGGATAAGTATTCCTTCCATCGTATGAGCTAAGATCAGGTGATTAAAAAATATCATCTGCTTGGCATCGTCCCCCAGTGCTCTGTGCTATTCTGGTGGAAGCTGAATTTTGGCTTGGCTCCTGTCTCTGCTTATTTGCAGTCGTACTTCCAAAGGATATATTTTTATTACAGCAATAATTTCCATCATAAGTTAAATAATTTGGCACTTTGCCTTTTGCATTAAAGGAATAAAACCCTGTACTATTTAAATTTAACAGTTTTATGTCAGCCTCAGGGACTTTTCCAGTGAGGTAACTGCTGGAGGCCACACCCCTCAGCCTTAGGTCTTGTAGAAATATGTCACATTAAGAGCAGGGCTTCTCAATCTGGGCTCTATTGGCATTTAGGGTAGATAACTTTTGGTTGTGAAAATTGTTTTGTGCATTATAAAATATGTAGCATCATTCTTGGCCATTTTCCACTAAATGCTTGTTCTGGCCCCTTAGTTTCAACAAGCAAAAATGCCTAAATTCATTGCAAATATCCTTGGGCAGGGGTGGGGTGAGCAGAGTGAGAAATATCACCCTTTCTTGAAAAGCTCTGGTTAAGAGAATCAGGAGGAAGAGACTCTCATTCTGACCACAGTGCAGCCAGTTGAACTTGGGAAGATTGATGACTTCTTGAAGACTCAAAAGAACAATGGAAATGATGATGGTATCCAACTTCGACAATTACTGGATTAGCTGTAGCCATGTGAGACGTGTAGAATGGTGGCAATTGCTATTTGCTCCCTAAAACCTTGTCCATCTTTTTCCTGGACACAAAGCCGGTCTACATTTTGCAGCAGCCTTGTAGTAAGATGGAGTTCATGTGTCTGGGATCTAGTTAATGGGTTACAAGTGAAGGCACTGTGAGCCAGATCCATAAAAGTCTCTCATAGGCAAACCTCCATGATCCCTTCCTACCTGCTAGCTCTTGTTAAGGTCTCCAATGGTCCAGGAGGTGGAAGATCCACAAGCTGGATGTGTCTATTTGCCTGCATGGAGCATCGCCACACTCCCTGCCCTGCTGTTGCTGCTGTTGGATTTTTGGTGAGTAAAAAAGAAGCTGTCATTATGCTAAGTGGCTGAAATATGGGAATTTATCTGTTACAGGAGCTAACATGACTCTTATTATTATATGTGCATAGCAATACATTTGGCCCTTAGTAAGTCAATAAATGTTGGATAACACTATTAATATTAATAACTGGTTTTTCTGAACCTGAAAGACAGCTAGAGATCAGCTAGGGGAAGAAGTGGGATCTGAAATGACTGACATATATCACGACATGTTTCTCACCAAGTCATGAAATTTGATGGATGAATCAGCATCTGCTCATGTCAGACATTCAAGAGCAACTTGTGAGCCCTTCAGAGCATCTCAAAAACTAGCAGTCCTAGTGCCTCCTGTCGACGGATCTTGTCCACTCAAAAGTAGAATATGCAGTGTTCTTCTTCTCAGGCAAGTGCAGTAATTAGAGTGAGTAAAGCTTATGAAGTAAGGGGCTATTGGAAGGCCTTGGGTCCCACAATTTATTTATTACCAATGTTTCAAATTCATAATTCTGTGGATATCTACACTTGTATAATGTTCACTGAACAAAGCTAATGCTTCCCCCAGACCTGACTGGTAAAATGATAACAGCGAGCCCAAGTCTATTCATTTTTTCTCTCTGGCATAATTGTATCTTCCCTAATTCTGAAGAGGTTTACAACATTGAGCTTTAGAAACACTGCTTTCACTTTACCTTCTTTCTATAAATATTTATTGCATACCAACTATAGTAGATTGAGTAATGATCTCTCAAAGATGTCTATATCCTGATCTTTAGAACTTGGGACTATGCTACCTTCCACAGTAGATGGATTTTGTAGATGTGATTTACTTAAATATCTGAGATGGGAAGATTATCTTGGACTATTTAAATAGGTTGAATGTAACTGTCAGTGCCTGTATATGAGGGCATCATGAAGATGACAGCTTGATTTGACAACAGAAGCAAAAAATTAGAGTGGCATGAGAAAGGGACATCAGCCAAGAAATACCTGTGGCCTCTAGAAGCTGAAAAAGGCACAGAAACATCCTTTCTTGGGATCTCCAGAAGGAAGTAGGCCTGCCAACCCCTTGAGTTTGGCTACTTGAGACTTGTTTTGAATTTCTTATTTGTAGAACTTTAGAATAATAATCTTTTTATAAACCTAATACACTAACTCATTTTGGGTGGGTGGATGGGGGTGTCATGATTCTTCTGGTTGTGACAGAAAATTCAGCACAAACTACATGTAGTAAAAACACAAATTTAATGGCTTTGAGAATACCTATATAGAGGTAACTCAAATAATGCCATCAAAAATAAGTCCAGCTCATCCAGTGGCAAACATAATTTCTTCTTACAGAATTTGCAGGTCAACTATAAGAAGCTTTCTGATAGCCTGGCTTGGATCATGTGCTTAGCCCTGGACCAACCATTGGGATGAAGGGTTATCACATCATTAATTGCTTACTAGAATGGTATGGCAATATCAAGTCCTAGTCCAGGGCCTAGGTCAAGATAATTGGCTGTCCCATAAGAACCACAATGAATACAAGGTGAATAATTATTCAAGTAAAGAGGAGGCTCCTTTCCCAGACGAATGAAAAAAAAAAGCATGTGGGATAGATCAACTCCTGACATGACTATCAGCATCACAGAAGGGTTTGCCACTGATGATAACAAAATTTTGAGATGATGAGGCTAAGAAGCCCATCACGTCACCTTTTCTTTTGCCCCTTTCTTCCAGTTTCCATCCCCACATCTGACAAAAGGCCATTACTGAAAAAGTCAGACTATCTTGCCTCCCTCTTTTGCCATTCATCCCATTATATTTTGAGCTAAGGACTTTCCAAGAATCAACTTCTGTGCATAGCACTGAGAGCACTCTTTGCAAAGACTAACTGAAATGGGATGTAATTAATCATTGTAACTATTTCATTTTCCTATAGAAAATGTCAGACTTTACTAAAGAAGCAGAGCTCCTGAGTTCTGGCAGCATTTCTTACCTCGAATTAGCTTTCTGGCCCTTTTGCTTTGGTCCCGATCTCTTCCGCACATTAATATAGCTTATTGGGTTCCTGTGGTGTTGACCACAAGAGCCGTTGAGTGAATTTTCTTAAACCATGGTGCTGGATTAGGATAATATCAGGGAAAACCTGCTGATTTTCTAAAAAATGACTCAGAGTGTGCTTCTGACTCCATTAATCTTTCCTAATTTGTGCAGCCTGTCACATTCAGATTTGAGCCTTTTCTCCTTGCCTTGGTATTTTCTTGCTGTCTGATTAAGATTGCCTCTGAGTGTATGCATTTGGGCTGCTATGGAGGCCTGTGTGTGAGGCAGAGCGCATGGCTAGTCTTTCTAATGACAGCTAGGTTAAGAAGCTGTACCTCTTGCTCCCAGGCCTTTGGAGAGCAGACATGCTGCAACGGAAATGAGATGGGAATGTCCAGCAGGTGCTTCTGGGAAGCAGTGGGCTTCCCATTAACAAACTCCAGCTTTGTCTAGGCCAGGCTGTGGGAAAGATCTACCCTCTCCCAGCATCACTTGTGCATGTTGTTACAGTTGGGCTCCACACACCAGACCCTTGGTGTGGGAGAAGCCAGTTATTGTCATGCAGCAGAACCTGTTACTTGGTGAGAAAAGTTCTGGGGAACAGTGTCTTTACTCCAGGAACAATGGTCCTTGCAAAACGTCTCGATACCCTTCCTCTTGCCCATCTGTGTGGGCATCTCTCAGCGGATAAAACATGTGACATTTCTCAAATGTGCAAACACATAGTTCTGCATGGCAGCTGCATGTGTTCATTTCATGGGCATTTATTTGATGCTTACCATATAGTAAGCTTTCTGTGGGATGCAGGGTTTACCACTTTGAGGACAGCCCAGCCCCATGTATGCCAGGGCTACCATTTCAGGGAAGCCTCTCTGGAAAATGTGTCCATTAACCATTGTATTTTTCTTGAAATAATAGGTTTCTGTGGAATTAGACCCTAATCTTCTTGTTCTCAAAAACTGATATATAAACTAAAATGGAGCAATTTGAGAGAATAACAGACAGTGTTCAATACTACAGAACACAACCATTAGGAGGAAAAGCTTTCTGTCCTGTGGTCTTTTATATCCTTGTGGAATATTATAAGTGTACACTAGTGTTGCTTAGGAGTTCAAAATAGCTATGGTTGTCTCTTTAACTTTTAAGCTTCTTGAATGTTGGGGTCATGGTCCATTTTGTTTTATTACTTTTTATTTTCTCTTCTTTAGTAGGAACTCAATTCTAATTAGATAATTCTTGGATTTTATAAGAAGGAAAGGACAAGAAATGAGAGGTTGGCTTGAGATATTGAAGATGCCTAACACCCCAAAGTCGCTCTCTCCTCATGTATGTTTCTGTCTCTCACATACTCTTGTGTGTATGCATGCAAACACACACACAAACACACATGCACTCTTCTGTCACTTCATGCACTCTTCCTGCTATCAGTCTCCTCTTTGTTCCTGGGGGTAGGTGTAGCCCTGTGCAGGCAAACAGTCACAGTCCTCCAGCTATCCGACCATAGAAGAAAGAGAAATCTGGTCATGGTATCCAGTGAGAACATCCCAGAGCAGGGCTGTGACTGGGCTATGTTTCTGCACCCATCCCTGCCCATCCTTGTGAGCACAAAGCTGGGACACATTGGGAAAATCCACTGCCCAAATCTGTGACCCTGGTGTATACTCTAATGTGAGACAGGAAATAAACATTGAGTGGTCAGAACAACATCCGTTCTTTCTCTGAGAAGCTTGGAGGCACTCAGTAAATGGCTGCTGAGTAAGTGAAAAGATGTATAGTACCAGGCTAGGGGATTATTTGTAATTGAACAATATGTCTCTCCCATCAAATTACCGCCTTGGAACATGAAAAATGTTCAATAAATGTTTACATGGGAGAGCAGGTCTTGGTTTCTTATACAAAATTTTGTTGTATTTATCTCACTTTCTTTAGAACTCTCTGATTTTAAGATCTTTCTAAAAGATTGTATTTTAGAAGTTTTTAAATTGAATTTTGGAGAGTTGGTGACAAGATTCTGTTCCCATAAAGATTCTTTCTTTTTAATCCCCTGGTGCTGAAAGTGCATTCTATTTCCCTTTAGCCTCCTGGCTTTCTGGGTGTTTGATTCTTCACTTCTTGTGCTTAAAAAGATAGTCAAGCTTCACTTTATCACTCTTTTTAATGAGGGTCCACATGGAGATACAGGTCTGCCTGCACTCTCCTAATTGTGGCCCAAGAAATTTCCTGTCATTTTGTAGGATGATTCCACACAGACAAGAAGGCAAGTTGAATAGTGACCCAAGTGGCAGTTGAATAATGACCTTGGGCTGGAGAATTAGCCCTGGAGGCCTGTGGACTCCTCCTGCATCTTCTCGGCTCCCAAGTCAAGTTTGTGTTTTTTTTCTACAACACAAATTTATTTGGCATTTGGATGAAATGGTTTTTACAGCATCTTAAGAAATGGATTATTGTCAATCCAACAAAAAATATACTCAAAGTAAAACCCTTAGTGAAAGGAAAAGTAAAAACAGGCATTGAGACAATGTACAGTATCAAATTCCATCTCCACAAGGCATGTCAGAGGGCACCTGGCTTCAGAACCGTATCCAGGTAGTCCTGCGGGAGGGGGGTCCCACCCAGGAGCTTGGACTGTTCTTTTGGGTCCTATTTGTGGGGCAAGCTGGGGGTATGTCTTTCAGAGGAACACAGCTCAGCAAAGGCCAGACTTGAGATTCTTCATCGGACCTCAGAGAACAATCAGATCTCGAGCTGGTGGCAGAGGACAGATGAGAACAGATGGGCAGACTCCAGCTTTCCTTGCTTCCCTTATAATTGCCCCCAGCAGAGAGAGAAGACTTGGGACTCCCAACTCAGTCCAATCTCAATCCTCCTGGCTGTCTTATTAGGAAAGGTGGAGCTCAACACCTATGTGCAGGGGCCATCTCAACATTCGGCCTCTGCATCCAGCAAGGAAGCCATTCTGCCTGTTCTCTGCCACTTTTCTAACCTAAAGAAAGGACTAGGCAAAGTTGGAGCAGAGAACAAGAACAGTGTAGTCATCTTCGTAATAGGCAATACTGATACTTGTTGAGCGTTTGTTACATACCAGGTGTTGTATCAGGTCCTTCATAGTTAATAATTCAGGCAGTTTTCAAATCACCCTCTTGACATTTATTGTTTCTATCTTAGAGTTCAAGAAACTGAAGTAACCTGCACAAGGTGGCATGGTAAAAGTGAGACCCAGATTTGAGGAAAGGCAATTTGATTTTAGAGCCCTCTCTTACTGACTCTACCCCTCAACCAAATATATACACTATTTACCTGCAAGTGAAAAGAGTGGAGGCACCTATGTCATGCTAATAGGTACAGTACACTCCCACTGGAGGCCAGATTGTAGAGACCAGGAAGTGAGACTCCTTTAGGCCCTGACATGCTGGGTTCAATTTGCATTAGAATAAATCAAGGCTGAGAGAGGAAAGGAGCAGATCCAGGGTCTTCACTGCCAGGCCCCCATGCTTCCTTCTTATTCCAGAATTTTGGTGAGTTGTGGTCCTCAAAGTATGGCCCTTAGATCATATGGCTGAAAACTGCCCCCAGCAAAAGGAGACATTACACATTGTGTGTAACCTGTCCCCAGACAGGAAGCACATCCTGTTCACTCCCTGTGGATTTTTCACACACTCGAAAGTTTGGGAAAGTACAGTAGTGGTTGAGTTCTTTGGTTGGCATTCTGAGACACTTAGAGTGTGACCCATCTGGAAGGAACTGTGGCTTGGAGGAAACAGGGCTGGACTGGAAGGTTGCCATGTGCAGTCTGACTCATCTTCTTCTACAGGCCTCAGTTTCTTCATCGAAAAATGAACATCAGATGCCCACTTAGCTCATGGATGTAATAACATGGGTGAGGTGTAGGTTGTGAACCGAACAGCTTCATGTACAAGTTAGTAGTAAGTGTTGGCAGAGAGCAGGATTCTGTGGGAGCCCAGGAATGGGGATGAATCTCATAGTCCCTGTGGCTGCTTGCCATTCAGTTCTCTGGGACAAAAGAAATCTCAGGGCAGGCAGTAGTTAGTAGATGCTTGATGGAACCTACAGTGGTCACGTGACCACCTAGACTTCCTTTATGTCTCTAGACACCTTGGCTGTCCCTCTGTCCCCAAACATCCTGCTCAACTATCTCCCTTATGATCCTATATTAGAAGTTTCCATCACAGAAGGGCAGAATCAGAAGAGGCTCTTGAAATAATCCAGAGATATAAGATCTAATTTCTCCAGCATGTCTCCAAGCCTGACACACAGACCACTAGTGCTGGTACTTGGAATTCATTTAAGTGACAAAAGAATAAGCACTCAATTTTTCATTTTGTGGATGATGTAATTGTACAAATACATATTAGAAAAGAACTTTGATTTTCTTATTTAGAGTAAATGTATAAAATTTCATTTTAAATGTGTTTGCTAAAAAATCATAAATATAAGAGTTACATTCTGATGAAGACAGTTTAACATTATGATGTGTGCGATACAGCTTGATTTTATTTTACTGAGGAATTAATTTGGGCTCAAGAGGAAGCGACTTATCCAGGTACACACAGACCATGTCCAGAGCTGTAGACAATGTTAAGCCTGGGTTTCATGAACCATTAATGTCAGGTCTGGGCCGTCACTCAAATGTGATTCGGAAAGTAAACCAAATTCCTATGAAATGCTCTCTAAGGTCACTTAAAATACATTTGGAGGACAACTCTTCTTTCTCTTTCTTTGAATCTGTGTTTGTTGGTGATCCCTAGTAAGAAGCCAAATCCTGCGCCACCAGCTGTGATCCAGAGCAGAGGTAGGAGGGATGAATAGGTGGGTCGTGGATTTGCCCATCAAAATTTCTCTCAGTCAAGTAGGGACTTAGGGAGGTTGGTAGGGCCATCACCACCATGTCCCCTAGAGCCCTAGGCTGCTGCAGAGGTGTCTCAGGAGCCTCTGTGGCATTGTGGGTGGGAAATTAAGTTTACTAATTCTGCAACTGGACAGGGGACTCTACTCACATGTCCTCTTTGCATTCACGGAGTTTATAAATCAGAGTTCCACAGTTTAACTTAAAAAGAAAAGGAGAGGGTTTCCATAGCAAAGTTTAGATAATTACTGGTATGGTGGAAAGAGGATAGATTTAGGAGAAAGATGTGTCAGATTTTGAATTCTGGCTTTGCCGTACACTGGAGGTGAGATTCGCAGGTGAGTTAACCTACCTTTGTGAACCTCAATTTTTTTCAATATTAAAAACTTCTGTTTTCTAGAGCTTATTAGGAGTATTAAATAAAACAACACTTTGGGAAGCATCCAGCCTCTTTCCTGGCATGTTATAGGTACTAGGTTAGTAGGACTTCTACTAGTTATCATCATGAGCATCATCATCATTGCCATCATCATGACACCTTCTCAAGGTTACTTTTGTTTTAAGAGGGTGCAAATCTCTAAGCTACAATGGCAGATTCTATTCTAGAGTAACTTTTATAGTTTGAATTTGTCCCTCAGATTTTGCATTGGAAGCTTGACCTCCAGTGTGGCAATGTTGGGAGCTGGGGTCTAAAGAGAGAAGATCAGATCATGAGGCAGAGCCCTTGGGAAGGATTAATGTCATGGTCACTGGAGTGGGTGAGTTATCCCGAGAGCAGATTGTTATAAAAGAGCTTCTGGCCTGTGCACCAGCTTGCTTGTCTTTCTGCTTTTCTGCCATGGAGTAATGCAGCAGGAAAGCCCTCACCAGATGCCAGCACCACACTCTTGGACTTCCCACTATCTAAAAATGTGGGAAAATAATATTTTTCTTTAAAAACTGCCTAGTCTGTGGCATTCAGCAATAGTAACACAAAATAGACTAAGAGGACAGCAGATAAGAAACCTCCAGGCATCCATGAGTAGAGTGTGTATGGGGTGGGGTGGTAGAGGTGGAGTTCCATTCTTGGGATGCAAAGATGATAGTATCTCTTTGCAAGTACACACATGGCTGATTGTTGTTAGGGACTATAGTCATCAATCATCTTGCATGTAGCCTCCAAATTCAGAAATCTATTCATAAAAAGAAACCTGTAGCACAGGGGAAGGCAGAGGGTGTGTATTAGCACAGGGCACAGAAGCAGTTTCATTGTGTCAACTAATCCTCCAGAATGTACTTTCTTCTCATTGCCTATGTTCTTGGGAAGGGAAAATAAATTTACTCGTGTTCATGAATCCAGGAGATTATTCATAATGGCCTATTTTCTTTGTTCAAATGAGTTCTTGTGGAGTCAGTACCCTGAGCCTGCAGCACTGAGGGAATGCTCTTATGGTAATGGATTATCTGGAGGGACTCCTATCCCCATCCTTCCCACTCTGTCTTCCCATTCTTCAGCATAAACACTCCATTCTGGTTGATTAGAAGTGCACAATGACTCATGTTCATGAAGTGTGTTTTGAACTTTAAGTTGCCTCTTCATATATTTAAATCATAGCATTTAAGTCTAATTCAATAAGTCTGCATTTCCTTTCAATTTAGTCTGTGAGCTGCTTTCACCTACCTGTTGCTAGGACAACCAGCGCGTGATCTGGGTTTCGCCTGTTGTCCTGGCAGAGGCTGTGTTAATTAACTCCCTGAAATTGCAGGCCAGGTAATCAATACCAAATGTATGGACTTGGCTGGAATGTTTTAATTAAATTTACAGTAATTTTATTTGCAGCTTCTTCTGCAATCTGCATGGTAGCCAATTGATTTGTATTTCAGTTACAATGGCTTGTTTGATAGCCAGGTCATCCCTTCCTCTAAGTGGCTTTCTCCATCAGCCAAACCAGTGTTAAATGAGGAATAGCAAAAGTGAATTGTTAGTTAAAATAATAACAATAAATGAAATAAATCTTAAGCTATCAGGAGGGTTAAACTTCTGCCAGTTAAGCCTCCCCCTAGCTGGATGTGTTTTGTATGAAATGAGTTCAGAAGGATCCTATGGAAAGTATCTCCTGATGATGGGTAAAAAATGCCCAAACTGTATGCTGCAGCCTCCTCTGTGCTGCTTAAGAGCCACCCTCCACCGCCAGCGTTCTTATTAAAGTTGTGTCCTTATAGGAGAACTTCTCCTCCCTTTTTAAGCACAGTCAATAAATGTTTACATTTGAAAGAGAGGTAAAATTAGGTCTCACTTATCAGCAATGCTACCAAGTCAAGTACATCAGCTTCTCTTCCTAACTAAAAGAGAGGTAATAAATTACATCCACCTCATGGAATTGTTATGGCATTAAGTATAATTATATATGTGTTGGGGTGTATTAATGCATAAATTTAAGAGCATGAACTTTGGAGTCAGACAGCCTGATCCCAGATCTATCACTTGGTCTTTGGATGACCTTAGATAAGATGTTTAACCTTTCAGGGCCTTGGGCTTCTCACTTGTCAAGTGGGCATATTGCTACCTGTCTCATAGAGCTATGTAAGGAGCTTCTGAAATAAGTCACTGGACCTCATTGTCTGGCACATGTGTTTCCTTTTGGGATTTGAGATCATATCACATTGCTAGGGGGAGCTGTTTAGTCTTGGGTAGCTGCACAGTTTCAGCCAAGTTGTTTCCATGAGGTGTAAGTATCAGCCCCTCTCATTTACTTGTGGTGATGGAAGTTAATTGCAAGAATCTTTAAGATATCAAGTAGAATTAAAATTTATCTTATTAGGCACATGGACACATCTGTCCTAATAGGCACATTGTCTGTTTCCTTTGTTTCTCTCCTCTTATGGGCATCTTTTAAAAAATTTGTAAAGGACTTTACTTTCTTAAGGGGAAGGACCTGCACTGAATGCCCTGACATTTTCTTTGTTTTTTTGGCATCCTCCCTTTCCATGGTGAGAATTCTCTTGGATGACTTTTTCTCTTTCACTGATGAAGAGGTGCTATGGACAAATTCCCTTCCAAGCATATGCCAATCAGTTAAATTTCCTTTTGTACTTCCTTTGGATCTGACCTTGTACCAATCTTCTGTGATGAGGCAGAGGCTAGCTCTGATGCCACCACCTAGGAAAACAGCCAACATGCCCAGAACAAGAACAAAACCAAGCAAGATAATACTGACAGTGCGTCCTGATCCAATAATGGCACTAAAACTTTTATGTCATCCAGTAGAGCCAATTTATTAGCAGATAAAACTTTTTATTATTTGAAATATCTAGTAAGAGCTTGCTAGACGTTATTGAATGAAGGAAGAAAGAAAAGAGCAATTCAAGAAGTTAAATATGATTCTGTATGGTTCCTTCAAGATGGTGGAAAGACAGCCAAACTCTAACTCTAATGGAATATGTTTCAAGAGTCATTTTCTAAAAATGATGACGTGTTTAACTGAAGGCATTATTGGCCACATGAGCTTGAAACAGCCATTAGAGGATGAGTGATCTTTTCTTATGGCAAACACCTGCTTGAAAGTTCTTTCTCTCTGGCCACATGCTATGTTCCAAATAAACAGAACGTTAGCAAGTCTATATTAATTTCTCTTCAGAGACAACAATAGAATAGTGTATTGGAAGGCCTTTAGCTAATAGAAACAAAAATGGGTCCCCTGAGGAAAATATAGTGTTCATGCTAGAATTTGAAGATATTTCCTTGACAATGAAATTAATCTTTCTTTTTATTGCTTAAGATGATTTCCTGATGGGGGACATGGTGTCTATGGAGGTAATTTTGCTAATTTTTTGAGTTCAGTTAGAAACTTGACTCTGGTTCATTATAACCAGGGAATGCTGACCCAGACGATGGACTTATTCTCTAGTTAGGTCTTCCTGATAAACACCTCTTTCTCACTTACTCTTTCTTCACATTCATTACAGTGTCTAGACTCAGACACACTGGCAGAAACTTGGGTCTCTAAGAGGGCAGTTATGATCAATTGATGTGGGACCCAATTGCCTCACCTTTAATAAAGAGATGAAGGAATGGTGTAGGTGAAGAGGTGCCCAATAGCCGGGGAACTCTGGCCCCAAGAGGTATCCTGGAAAGACTTCCTGCCCTGGAATTTCTTGTCCTTCCTGAACCTCCATAAAAGGCTTGGCTCAGGGATTTCCGAAATTTCTGGACTCTTGGAGTTCACAGCCGGCTTTAAAACAATGCTAACAAAGCTGAAAGCAAAATAAATTCTAACAACATGCAACTCTTTGGTCTTTTGTCTTGTCTTTGCCTGGGAGCAGATTTTGTCTCTTCTACGTACACTATTGCATGTAATAATTATGTGGCTTGCCTCTTTCCTCGAACGAGTCTCCCTTTCCCAACTGCCACAATGCAAGCAAGAGCTCTGTGCATTCAGCAAGTCTACTTTTTCCTTAAGACTCAAGTTGAGCTGGACAATTGACACATTCTGTGATCCCTCAATTACAACACTGACCTGGGAGAATCTGGTGTGGGCTCAGTGTTCATTATCTCCATAAAGTAAACCAGAATTGGTGTAGAGATGATAAATCACACAATAAACACATACACAAGGCTCACCGTGTGCAAAGCACTATTTTAAGAACTTCAGTATGAAAACCTCTGTAATTTCATAGCAGCTTTCTGAGTAAAGTACTGTTATTATTCCATTTTTTAAATAAAAGGAAACCTAGGCAAAGCAAACTTGAGAAACTTGCTCCAAATCATATGGTCATTAATGGGAAGAGTCTAGATTTAAACCTTGGCCAAGTCTTCCTCTTTCCCCCCCTCAATGGGATTTCTCTTTCTAATTCCACTTGGGATACTCATCCATTTATTTTCTTGTTCATTCAATCTTCGCACATTCATCCATTTGGAAAATATTTATCTGGCATCCAGTGTCTTCAGCTTCCATGCTAAACACTGAGACTTCAACAAGGAATGGGATGGCCATAGGCAGACAACATGTGATTATGGGTGTAAACAGTTGTTTATAATTTCTACTTGCATTTAACACCATCACTTTACTACATACTATTTTGATAAATGAGAGGATGTGAATAGAGTCACAGAGACTATGAGAAAAGGGACAAGAACTAGGTGCCGGGAAAGGGAGGCTGCAGCATAAGTAAAGACCTGAAGAGGGGGATTAAAAAGGGAGAGTTGTCTGGTTTCTCAGACACAGTTTGTGTTTCTTATATTAAAGAAGCAACCAAGAATAGATTCTAATAATTGATAATTCTTTTTGATGTCTAAAATTTTATTTCTAAAGAGAACAGAAAAGAAAAAAAAAGACAATGGAGCATTTCAGAATGATTTATATCTTTAAGTAGAATGAAGTTTGCAGTATGCAAGTCTAATCTAACATGGAATAAAATGTATGTATTGTGCCTATAGTCTGAGAATAAGAGACAGGCCAAAGGTAGCTTGTCCTGTATCTTCAGCTAAAGGGGGAGAGCATTCCCACAGTGAAACAGCAGGTCCATTGTGCCCACTGCTTATGAGTGGCATCACTCCAGCAAGGGAAAGAGACAGCCTTTGAAACCAGATGTAGTTATAGCAAGTCCAGTCTCCATATATCAAGTCTTCATTGCCCCGCTTTGTCAAAAGAGTGAGCATCTTAAGCATGTGCCTTCTCTTATCAGTGGTGGCACAAAGACTCTTTTCATGATCCAGGGAGCTTTTGTCAGGGCCTCTTGTGGGTGTAATGTCAGGGATCATTTTCCTGTCCACTCAGACCTGGACCCCCATGGAAGTTAAAAAGTGATGACTCAGAATTATTCAGTCACAGGGATGGAAGAAAACTCTTTGGGGTTACCTGACCCACTGATTTCTAAATCTGGCTACTCCTATAAAGCATTTGAGAGTGTACTCACAAATCTATCTATCTATCTATCTATCTATCTATCTATCTATCTATCTATCTATCTTCTATCTCAACCATCTTCTATCTCTCATCTGTATCGGTCAATGTTATTCAGAGAAACAGAACCAGTAGCATATATGGATAGGTAGGTAGATATATAAACAGAAGACTTATTGTGCCAATTGGCTCACATAATTATGGAGCCAAGAAATCTCACAATATACTGTCTACAAACTGGAGACTTAGGAAAGGTGGTGGTGTAATTCTATTCAAATCCTAAGGCCTGAGAAACAGGAGTCCTAGTGTCCAAAAGCAAGAGATGACAAATGTCCCAATGTCCCAGCTCAAGGGGAGAGAGAGAGAGAGAGAGAGAGAGAGAGAGAGAGAGAGAGAGAGAGAGAGAGAGAGAGAGAGAGAGAGATTTCCTCTCCTCCTTTTTGTTCTATTCTGGCTCTCAGTGGTTTGGTTGCTGTCATCACTACTGAGAAGAGCAGATCTTCTTTACTTGGTCCACTGGTTCTAATGATAATTTCTTATGGAAACATGTTCACAGGCACAGGAAATAATGTTTTTCCCAACAAATGAGCATCCATCATCCATCCAAGTTGACACATACACTTTAATATACATATCCAGCTCCAGTGATTCTCATTTAGCAGGTTTAGGATGGGGCACAGTATCTGTGATGATTCAAAACCCATGACTAGATTGGCTTAAATGTGGGCTCCACTTCAGCAGGTCTGGGTTGGGCCGCAGAATCTTCGTCTCTACTAAATGTCCAGGTGACATTACTGATCCAGAGATCAGCATTTGCAAAGAATTAGAACAACTCCAACTAGCAAGGCTGCTTTTCAGTTTTTATTTGAATTCTTCTGGAAGTGCAAAGCTCTCAGCCACATGAAGCAGTTCCTCCCACTTGAGAGGTGTTGCAGTTTTCAGAAAGATCTTTCTTTTATAGAGTCCAATCTCTATATTGGTAACTTTGAAAGGTACTACTGTGGAGTAGTTAAATATGAACTCTGGAGACAGAGGACCTAGTTTGCATATTGGCTGTGACTTTTGCTAGCTCTATAACTGGAACAATACATGGCCTTTCTGTGTCTATAAAATAGCATGGTAATAGTATCTATCACACAGTACTACTGTGACTCTTCAATATTAATCCATGTTCTAGTCCAATAGGATTAGAACAATGCTTGGTACTCAGTAAGCTCATAGGAGAATTTTGTTATCTGTGCACTTTACTTTAGGTAGATTCATTTTGACAATAGTTCTGTTTCATTTCCCAATCTGATGTATTAATACACCAGGTAGCAATTCACAAAACATCTCCAAGACAGAAGTTAGAATTCTCTCTTTCCAGGCACTCCGCAAATCTTGGCAACTTTCATACTGTTGATGAATTTGTGTTGATAGACATCTGTGCAGTCTGATCTGCCTAATATTACTTTACACAGAAATAAATTAACAAGGCATTCAGAATGCAGAAGAAGGCTTTTCTTCTCAAACATAATTTGAATATAGGCTGTTGCAGTTTTATATTCAACATGAGAGCTTCAATCTCCAACTCGCCAAAAGTGGGAGAAGTGAGGATGATTTTCTTTTAAAGAAGTATTTTGGACATAAAAAATGCATTAAGAAAATTATAGCAAAGACCCATATACCTAACTGGAAGGTAGAATATAAGTAGCAGAATATTAGTAGTATTTAAACATCTTCATTTATGACCCTCCCCATTCTATCTCCTCTTTTTCAGAGTCAACTTTATGCAGAATCTAGTATTGCTAATTTTTATGTATTGGGGTATTCTTTAAGTGTAAACCTAAATGATAGGAGGTGTTATTTTGCATACTTAAAACTTTATGCTATGTATCCTGCAGTTTGCTTTTCTCTCTCTCTCTCCTACATTTCAGCTGTGAAATTCATTCATGTGGCTATCTGTAGCTCTATTCTTCATTTTCCCTGCTATAGAGCACTGATTGTATAGATATAATCTAATATATTCTCATTCAGCTACTTGATAAATTCTTAATTCCTCTGGAGTGGAGAATAGCTGTTTCCTCATCATGCATTCCTTACATATTTATCATTTAATGGCATCAATTTCGTACTTGGAATCTCCCAAACTTGGTTCTAGAATTCAAAGATATTTTGTCTTCTGGTTCATGTAATTTGAAAAGCACTGATTTTCAATATTTTTGGTTTGTTTCTATTGTTTTTCTTTCTTTTTGCCTGTACTATGCATTGAAAACATGTTCAAAAGTTCTGTTCAGTTTTCATGCCAGGCTGTGAATGACTCTTTTTGCTTCCATCTAGGAGTTTTTCCAAGTGGTGAAAAGGTTTTGGGCTGAAATAAAATTGGTCAATTTCCTAAAATATGCCATATTGACAGACAGTTAAATAAGTCAACTCTGACAACTATATTTGAGTGATTAACTGAGTAAATGTTCTGCCTCTCAAATTTTATTGCCTGTCTCTATCCCATGGGAGAGCCTTTATCTATAGATTCTGATACCATAGGTCCAAGATATGAGTTGAGATTCTGCATTTATAGTAAATTCCTGGGTGATGCAGATGCTGGCTGTGGATAACCCTTTGAGCAACAAAGACATATGGATAAAACACACATTTGATTCAGAGCTGAGTTTGAATCTTGGCTATCTTGTTTTCCTCACTCTTGGGAGACCTCAGGAAAATTAGCTTCCAGTGCAGTGACAGTGATTGTTGGCAGCACATTATATCTAGTTGGTTTGTGTTTAAAAATCTGATACCCAGGTTGACTCCAAGATCAACGAAATCAGAATATCTAGGGTTGGGATCTAAGCAATAGTAGTTTTCAAATTTATTTAGGTGATTTCAATGTGTAGCCAAGTCTTCTGAGAAACTTCTTCGTCTCAGGCAAGATGTTCTCAAATTTTAGCCCCCATTACAATGACCTGGGAGGCTTGTTAAAACACAGATTGATGGGTTCCAGTTGAGTTTGTGGTTCAGTTGGTCTGAAGTTGAACCTGAGAATTTGTATTTCTAAGTTTATAGATGATGTGAATGTTGCTGGTTCTACTTTGAGAACCACTGCTCAAAGAACTGTAGTTCTTATCCATAAAAAGTGTATAAGTATTACCCACCTTTCATGGTACACTGGGGGATCAGTTAAATAAAACAACATGATGTTCATTAATTATATGGTAGATAATCAAGAAATGGTGGTTTCTTTCTATGGTTGCTAAGAGTTATGTTATGTCTATGCTTAGGTTAGTTGTTCAGTTAATCTTTCAATGGCTTACTCATAATATTGGTTAACACATTTGCTTTAAAATTTCTTAGTTGAAGACACTGCCAAGTGTTGTTAAAGTAATACTATCACCTCTCACAGGTATTTAACTCCTGATCCGGTTACACTGATATTCGACCCTGCAACTAGTCTAGTTTGAGCTTTTCAGATCACCTGCATAACATGTCCACTGGTTGCACAGCAGCTCCGTGTACACAACATACTTGGTTGTAGCTTGAAATTCCATCAGACTCCTTATGTAGTTTTTTTTTTTTGAAGAATATCTTAGCTGGCCATACCTTCTTTTTTTTTGGTACCGGGGATCTAACTCGGGTCCTTGCGCTTGCCCAGCAGGCGGCGAAACCACTGAGCTAAATCCCCGGCAAAATAATGGCAACTATGGTAGATAGTAGATATATCAATAATCACTTTTTTTTTTTTGGTACCAAGGATCAAACTCAGGACCTTGAGCTTGCGAGGCAGGTGGCAGAACCACTGAGCTAAATCCCCAGCCCCAGGCCATACCTTCTTTATGCAGACCTGCAGTCCCTAGGATTTCAGTTTATGTAAGACCTGGAGGTCTCCAGGTGGGCTAGTAAAAGAGAATTGGGAGGGGGTGGGTGGATCCCTCCTGAGCCTTGATGCTCTGTCTGTTATGAACACTTTTCCTCCACTGTGTCTCTGCTATCTGCTGTAACTCCATTGTGATTTTTCTCGTTTTGAATACTGTTTGCACACAGCTCTTTGTCAGGGAGAGGTGTTCCCAAGTGGTGTTCTCTGGCCCAAAGGCTGGTACTTCATTATCTTCTTTGTTAACCTGAGAATACTGCCCTTTGGGTGCTGCAAAGGAACACATCATTCTCCCTGAATTCACTGTGTCAAAAATGACTCCTTGCTGGGCTTTAGACTTTGCTTGGTGAACTGAAACTATTGATCTTGCTTCCAGCATTGTGAATAATGCAGACAATACAGTTTCTGGGTGCCTTCTCTGAAAACTGCCCAGATTTTGGACTTGAGCTGGATGCAAACTGCATTATAAACATGCCAAGCTTGTGCTGACAGTGCTGAAAGCACTTTGGGATAAACATTTGGGTTTGCTAAAAATGTCTCTAAAGAATTGAAAATATTTCATCAGAAGACTTATCCGTGTATTTCTGGGAGTGTTTTAAAGCTTTCCATGACCCGAAAGCAATGGTTCTTGAATGACTCATTCATCAACCTCAGATACATTTCTAACTTCAAGCATAAGAAAGAAAAACTGAAATTAAAAGGTTAAATTTGAAAAAGCTGGCAGGTGTCCTTTTTGAGAGAATGGTTTAATTGACAGAATATTTACTATCGGTAGGAGTTTTCATTTGGATGTGACTATTTCATTACCTTTTTATGTTTCTTAGCAAATCTGGGCTTGAGAATCAGATCTGTTGCCTAAGAAAAGATGGTAATTATCACTAAGCAATTGCTGGGTTAATTAGGCGTCAATAATTCAGGGGGCAGTTGAAGCAAAGTTGAGACAGGTTTAAAGCCAAGGCTTGTTGCTGTTCTGCAAAACAATCTGAAATAAATCTCTCTAAGGTCGATAACTGACTTGGGTAATGTTCCTTTTTTTGGAGTTGAGTTTAGGCAGCTGGTCCTAGTAAAAGCTATGTGTTTATTAGTATCCACTGGCCATTGGACATTAAATTCTTCCCTAGTCTTGAGCAGAACCTAAAATGGGAGGAGGGATATCCATTAAGGAGAGATTAATGTTGCATATCCATTTGAAAATTCATTTGGTAGCTATGTGATGGTAACCAACATTGTGAGAACATTTTATAAATGATCTTTTAATAGGGATGATATAGTGCTGAAAGGAATATATATCAGTATTGATTTTTGGTAGGTATAAGGAAGATGCTTTTATCCATTGATTGTAATAAGAAAAATAATGATGATGATAATAATAGTGATTCTTAGGTATTGTGTATCTACTGTACGCCAAGTATTTTGCATTTGTAATGTTTACTTCTCACAATTACTCATAAAGGTGGAGATTATTGATTCATTTTATTAATGGAAGAACAGAGAGGTGAAATGAATTGTCAAGGGTCACATAGCTGATAAGAAGCAAAGCTGGGAATTTAACATAAAGAGAAATTTCTCTGACATTTGATTCTTTTCTTATAAGGGCATCACCAATCCTGTCAGTTCCCACCCTTTTGACCTCATTTAACTTTAATTATCTCCTTACTCTAAATACTCCCTTTTGAAATGAGAACATCTAACCTCCTGAGGTTACTGTCACAGTGAGGGGTTAGTGTTTGAATGTATGAATTTTTGAGGAAACACAAATATTCAATCCATAACATCCCACCCCTGCCCATATCCAAATTCTTGTCATTCTTACATGCAAATACATTCATTCTGTTTCAACAGCCTCCGAAGTCTAATTCTTTCCAGGATCATCTATAAACTCCAAAATACAGTGCCACACCTAATTACCATTCAAATCAGATATGGGTGAGACATGAGGTATGATTCATCCAGACGTAAAATTCCCCTTCACCTTTGAACCTGTGAAACCAAACAAGTTATATGCTTCCAAAGTACAATGGCATGACAGGTATAGGTTAGATGCTCCCCTTTCAAAAGAGAGAAATGGGACAAAGGAAAAGATTGGTAGCTACTAACAAGTCCAAACTCCAGCAAGGCAAATTCCATTAGCTCTTATGTCTCAGGAATCCTCTTGTTGGATGTGACATCCTGCCCTGGCTCGCTGGGGTGGAGTGTCGCTCCCATAGCTCTGCGGGATGGCCCTGTCTTCCAGGCAGACTGAAGCAGTGGTCCTGCCATGGCTCTGCTGGGCAGGAGTCACACCTTCTTTAACCAAGGAGGAAGCAGCCTTAAAACTAGGCCCAAGGAGAGATTTAGAATCCTCATGCTTTCTCAATCAGCTTCAGGGTCATTCTTCCCTTTTCTTGAAAGATAATATATATATTTGGGAGTGGACAGCTCTATAGTCTCTCCTGTGGGATCCAAGAAGTCTGATAGCTTTCCTTTATCTCGCTGTGCTATTTCTGTCTCCTTTAGTCCTAGCTGGCAGTATTTCTGCTGGTATAATTGCATTTCTATTCTTGGATTCTACTGAGGCAACTGATTAAACTCATGGTACACACCCATACTAATCTATTTATCAAATGATTGTTTAGCCACATCTTTAATGTTCTCTTCCATATAAGGCTTTCTCAATTTTTTGCAATAGGGATAGGCTGAACAATCCCATGAAATGTGAAAAAATATACACAAATGGATTAAATAAATAAGTAGAAGAGAAGGGAAGGTTTTCCTTAAGGAGGGTTTTTATTTTATTTTATTTTTGGTACCGGGGATTGAACTTGGGTCCTTGTGCTTGTGCAGCAGGTGGCGAAGCCACTGAGCTAAATCCCTGGCCCCAAGGAGGGTTTATAATAAACTAATAAATTCCACCTGATAAAATAATAAATGAAAAATAAATGATGCAATAGAAAAATCACTATTTGGCAAACACCACAGTAATAACTGGGAAGAATCAACAGACATTAAAATTAGAGAGAAATTATTAACTAAATGGCATATTTGCATAGTCTCAATGTGTTTTCTTCACAGATATTCATTGATTTGAAAGAGGAAAAGGTAACTTTCCAGTGGAGAAACCATCTTCATCATTTTAACAAAATGACAATAGTTTATATCACCATTAATGAGTCATATTGATGTTATGACATCATTTCTGTAATAATGCTGCCAAAAATGTACAACTTGAGTTTAATGATGAGGAAACATTCAGGTGTGCTTTAATTAAGAATATGCTACAAAATAATTTGCTGGTACTTCTCTAAAGTATCAATCATCAAAGCCAAAGTTATGGAACTGTCTCAGAGTGGAGGAGATTATGGAGATATGATAACTAAATGCAATTTGTGAATTTGGATTAGATCCTGTTTCAGACAAAAGGGCATTAATGGACAATTGGTGAATTTCAAAATAGATTTGTAGATTAGTAAATGATATTGTATAAGTGTTAATTTTCTAGTTTTGATCACTGGACAGTTAATGTTTGAAAGATATTCATATTTAAGGGTCGTTGTGTAAAGGTTATACTAGAACATTCCATAGTAGGATATTATGAAATAAAAGGTTACATTCTTAAAAATGTAAAAATCTATTTTATCTATTGATCGGCAGTTTAAAAATTTCTAATGTTGCTGTGAATGGTTTTTCTCTTTTCCTAATGTCTTGCTGTAGCTTTTTTTTTATGTCTCTTCCCTAACAGAGTCACCTTTTATTTTTGTCATTGTTTCTATTACTTTCATTTGATTGTTCTCTTTTCATTAGTTATAGTTCATGATTATTGCTTATTAATAACTTTGTTATTATGTATAACGTTATCTATTTGTTATATTATTTTGTCATTACTTTAACTTAAAACATCTTTGGGTATTTTAGTTACTTTTCTAGCTTCATTTAGAGATTTAATACTGTATTGGTTTCTTAGGACTTCCACGATAAAGTACCATGAACTGGGTGTCCTAGAAAAACAGGAATTTATTCTCTCCCAGTTCTGGAGGCTACAAGTGCAGAAGGTGTCAGTGGGGCCACAGTCCCTCCAAGACTTCTAGGGGAAAATCCTTCCTGGCTTCCCCTGGCTTCTGGAGCTCCCTGGAGCTCCCTCCTGTGGAAGCATCACTTCAACCTCTGCATCCATGGCTGCATGGCCTCTTGCTAGTTGACTATCTGTCACTTCTCTCTTCTTACAAGGACACCAGTGACACTGGGTTGAGGGCCCAACTCCATTTGTGTGATCTCTTGAGCTCTTATTTTTCTCTCATCATGCAATGCCTCTATTAGGTGTCTCTTGCTTTAAATGCTGTTTTATTGTGATGGTGTAACTAGGATAACTCCAAATGTTTCTAACAATTACTTTTATCATCTTTTATTCTCAAGCTTTCTGTACCATTATCTTTCAGTTCTTTCTAAGCAGTAAAGAGTTGGGTTTTGTTTGTTCAATCTGATATTTCCTTGAATAAATAGTACCGACTTTTAAAAAAACTTACTTTTACTCTGTCTGGTTTTCAGTTTACCATGCATTTTCTTACATGCCATGCCTTTGACAGAATTTTGTTTATTCCTTTTGACTTGCTCTGCTAGTTTGGAAGATGTGATTTATAGTTTGTATCCGGCCATTTGGTGATTATCTTTAACTTTATATTACAATACTTAGAAACCTAACCTCTCTTTTCTGCCTTTTCCTTTCTTTTTCTTTCTTTCTATCATTTCTTCTCTTAGTCTTTATTTAATCAATGGCATAGTTTCAAAAGTTAAATAGATTTAGAAAGCTTGTAACAAGAAGTAACACTCTCTTGATGTGGTTGGTTTTATTTCATGTTCATTGTCTGGGACATTCTGTAAACCCTTTTAGCCATCCATGATTGTTATAGTTATTCTAAAGGAAACAATAATGGCATTTCATTCTATGCAGAGGGGAATTAAAAAATAGTAGGTGAGAGCCTTAAGATGCTTCACTCTTATTACACAAAGATATTTTCCAGCACAGTGAAAGTGAAACCATAGCTCTCTGGAGTCTTAGAGTCAAAGGTAAACGCTGTGATATGATTCCAAGGAAATGTCTCTTGCTCAGAATGTGATAAGAAACTGCAAAGAAGAAGAGAGGGAAGGAAGGCATCTGAATTGGAAGGCCCAGAGGTGCCCTGTTTTGGTTTCTGAATGCCTTGAAAATCCAGTCGTCCTTGGGTGAGTAGGCAATGGAGAGTTACCATTGGAGTTGTGCACTGGAGAGTTGCCTCAAGCCTGAGTCTCTTGATAGCTAACTTCTTGTGTCTTGGAAACAGAATGTGTTGAATAGGAAGACATGGGTTGGGATGATTTTAGAAAACTAAATGACAAGCCGAAAAGTCAGACATGTTTACTTAATTAAAAAAAATGAAATGGCTTTCATAAATGAGAGGACTTCCCGAGTTAGCTAGTTACTGAATTTCCACCTGAACTAAAGGAACATAGACTTTTCTTCTCACTCCAACTACTACCACATGACGTCTTAGCTGACTGCATGTTTTCTGAATGGCTGGAGGTGGTAAAATAGAGAGAGTCAATAATTTCTGATCATTTTCATGTGTGTAGTATGTATCTAATAAGTTTATGTCTTCATTCTTAATTGCTTTAGCAATAGTTGTTATGTGATCCCCTGTGAAAAGATGCATTTAATTAATATTGCCTCTTAAAGCTTTGTGAGGAAACAATTCCTTGAATTGTCATATAAATTTATAGGCTCCATCATGGGTATTACTCATACAATAAATGCCACAGGAAAAGAGTCTAAGCCAAGCCCCTGGGTAAGCTGGTAGGAAACAGAAAGTCATGCAGTAGTGTTATTTTCCGTGAACGCCCCAGGTGCAATGCAAAGAATGGAAGTAGTTCATCTCAAGTTTCGTCAGATTTATGCTGGGTCTCCTCTCTATCAGTAGAAGGAAGGAGGGGAGGTGGACAGAGACTGGATTCTTCTGGTGCATTTTACAGGGAGATTATGGACACAGGCTAGAATCATCTAAGATTTATTATCTATTTTTCTAAATTTGTAAAAACATGCTCTTTAAGGTTTTGGTTTTTATTCTTATAGTGGAAAACTTGACAATTAAAAAATAATTAAAAAGCAGAAAATAACCTAACATCCAGAGATGTCATTATTGTGATATATATTTCCTTCTAGTGTTTTTTCATTGTTAACATGGCTTATTATCATATGTGTATATTACACATATGATCATATTCATGTGTAAGCATATGACTCTTTATTCATGGACTATACATTTCAAGACCCCAGGAGATGCCTAAAACTATGGATTTTTTCCCTATATGTACAGACCTAGGATAAAGTTTAATTTATCAATTAGACACATTAAAAGATTAACAACAATAGCTAATAATGAAAGAGAAAAATTATAACAACATACTGTATTAAAGTTACAAGTATCACAATTCTTGTGCTTTGGGGATATTAAGTAAAGTAAGTAACTTGAACACACTGTGGTGTCATGGCATTCAACCTGATAACCAAGACAGATACCAAATGACTAATAGGCAGGGAGCATGTGCAGCATGGATACACTGGGCAAAGGGATAATTCCCATTTTGGGCAGGATGGAGTAGGACAGGGCAAGATTTCATCATGTTACCCAGAACGGTGCATACTTTAACACTTAGGAACTTTTTCTTTCTGCAATTTTCCATTTAATATTTTTAGACTGGTTGATCATAGGTAAGGAAAACCATAAAAACTGAAACTATGGTTGGGGACCATTATATGAACTTCATTTCATGGTATCTCAGTCTTCACAAATATCACTTTTATTGGCTATAAAATGCATTATTTAGATATGCCTTAATTATTTATTTCCTTCACAATGTTCATTTTTTTCCTCCAGAAAAATAGTTTATGGCAGTTATGTGGGTGCTCCAGAGTTATTAACTGAGTGGCTTTTCTACATCTCTGTCTCTAAAATGGGATTATGAAGGATGACACCTCTTCTTTCTATTGCTGAGTCTGTACATAGCTAAATATCCAAAATAGTCATCCACATTTTGTTGAGATGAAGAGCTATTCACAAGAATGATTCAGGATCCAGAAGGGGAAACCTGAGGTTAATAGTGGATTAAGCTTCATGCATTTTAATTACTGACAACCCCAAATTAGATTCTGAGATAAAATTGCATCAGGTATTAACAGAGCCAGGAGGTCAGAGATGCCAGCACCTGCCAACCATACCAGCCATCAAGGTTGTAATTGATTAAAGCATTGCAAGGTAATATTTTTGAGTGTGTCACAGTATTTCTTCTATTAGGTGTTACATTTGCTTCCTGCTGTAAAACATGGTGAAATAATTGAATTACCAGTGATCATAAGGAAAATAACTCCTGCCATGGAGATGATGTTGCACTATTTTAAAGGGAATATATTTAAGATGCTTTGTTCATGGCCTGAAAATTCCCTTCTCCTTTTCATTCGTTCACTCTCTAATTCCTTCCTGCTTTGCTAACATACAGAAAAGGATCAGACAGATTTCTCTGGGTTTTAATTGAGCAACACCTGAACACAGATAGGGTAGAAGGAAATGATGTGCTTTGCTGGAGGTAAGTCTTTATAGATGAAATATCTATATAGATATTTTTATGGAATTTTAGAATGGGATCCAGAATTTGGAAGTTTCACATATATATATGAAGATTGGATTGAGGTACCCATTTCTGGTTATGTTCATCATTTAATTTCACCAAGATTCCAATCTTCATGTGTAAAAATAATAAAGTTGAATTATGAATTTAGCAGCCCCTTCTTCCTTTGGTTTGTTGTAAGAAGAAATTTTGTCTCCTTAAGTTGCTTACAAAGAAAACCCAAAACTTCATACTTTAAATCCAAGGAATGCAATGGTAAGGTGTGCACAATCGCCTGCAGGTGAAGAGGAATCAAATCAAGAAAGCCAGGAAGCAGGTGTGTGGGGGCTGTGGTCAGCGATTGGTGGGAGTGCCTGAAAATTAATTGACCTGTGGACTTTCCCCCAGCGTGAGAGAGCCATGAGAATTCCCTCCTCTGTCTTCAGCCATGTCCTCCGGGCCTATGGTCATTCCTGGGACACAAAGTTGTCATAAATGTTTTTTGAATGAATGGACAAATTGAGAGGCTGAATATTAAGCAGGTTTTATTAGTAGTGGAAATTTGTAGTGTGATGTGCAAGTCCATCCACCTGCTATCCACAAAGGGGATAGACCTTCTTGTTGGAGTTCCCGCATCTTTTAATTGTCTCCATGATCAAAGACTGAGAGGAGGGTCTATATGATGAACCATTAACTAGAATCTTTTCTTTTTTTCAATTAAATGGATGGTGATTGGATTGACTTTCAGGGATGTGGTTCAAACACTAAAAGGCTTGGAAATATTCGAGACTTATTTTACTTTTTATTTAGAATTCTTTAAAGAGCTTTATTATTCTCCCTCATATATTTATGTTTACTCAACTTTATATTGGGATAGGCACATGGATATTTATTTTCTGCTTTGGGTTATAATCCAATACTACCTCATTTTCTTACCAAATTTTTCCAGCTTTGGCCAGTGGCAACTCTTTCTGTTGGCTTTTGTGTTCCTTTTATATTCTTTAATGAATGCAGTGCTTTGCTTTGCTTTGTCTTTTGTTTTTTTGCTCTTTTTTACTTTCTTCCACTACAAGATGCTCTGTATTCCTATTGAATATTTCCTGCCTCAGTCCTAGAAATCTGTCACTTCTCCAAAGACAGGTATATTTTTAAAAATCTACTTTTTCTTCCTTGAGAATATTTTGGTTTTTCTTTCCAGCTTTATCTGTGCTCAAAACCTTTTATTGTTAACTTTTCTGTATGTCAGTCCAGAGGTTCAGGTATTAGAAGAAAGTTTTCAAGTTTAATTACTAAATAAAGAGTTTAGAAGCAGGCTTGCAATTTCTCTTCTGAGGATCCATGCTTTGCCCCTTTAACTGTGAAGATTACTGAGCAGGGAAGAACCAATGGTGTGCTTTCCAAATGACATTTTTTACTTTCCTGCTTGCTGTCTGCTTCCTTCCTCCCCAAGGGCTCCCACCTCTCTTGAATTCATGGAGGATATGCATTTTGATGCATTTAAGCAGAGTTTTCCAGGGCAAGAAGACAACATGAGCTGTTCTTTGTTAATAGGTGTCGATAGAGCCAGTCATGTACATAAGAGGGATAATTTTAACCCTGGTCTAATTCTGGAGTTGTTTTCTGTGGTCTTTCAAATGTCTATTTATTTATTTTTAAGTTTAGTTTAAAAATGTTTACTTTCTTATTTAATTTTAAAAAGTGGCAAACTATAACACATGTCCTTTTCCTACTCAGTATAGGCCTAGTTCTTGGGAAGAGAATATTTTTCTTGGCAATGTATATATTCTGAAAAGCTGAAAATATTTCTCATGAATTCTCCAGGGTGTCATACTAGCTAGGGAGTAATTTCTTTTGGCCTAGGGGAAAATTGTACATTCAAATCCCAGAAAAAGTGAGGCCACCTCTGGCTGTCACCTTTTGCTTCTGGAGATAGAGATTATTAGTATCTTCTTTTGTAGCTGGGACTACATCTCAATGGAATCACTAGAGGAAACATAGATGTGTCCCCCTTCCCTCTGCCCCTAGGCAGCAAGTGAATTATTCAAGGTGGACACAATTAACAGCACTAAGCCTGTCACCGTGTCCTAAACAAGACTGACAACTGGAACCATGGATAGCAGTACTTCAGCTACTTCTTAGACACAAGAAGGTGAACCAGGAGAGGGAAAAGGGCAGACTCATTCCCGGTTTCTATAAGGCTATCCGATGGACTTGTCAGTAGCTTTCACAAGTGTGCTTTTAGTTTTAGTAGTGCTTTGAATAAACTTTAAATGTGTGTGTGTTTCTTAAGATCTAATATTCTAGGAAAAATAAGAAAATAATTGATGGTTTTATTACAAATACATTATTCAAAATACCAGAAAGCTGTTGATAGGAATTGAGTGAGACCCAGGAGCTCCAACAGTAGTACCTTTTGTTTATTTCTTTAATGTTTTTCTATCTGAATTTGTCCTTTGGCCTAAGCTCAAAAGTCTCTGTCTGGCTAAAGAACAAGATGCCATCAGTAGAATTGCTAGCCAGTTTGCTTTACGAAATCTCACTTGCTCAATTATGTTTTATGCAATCTGTGAAATGATTGCTAGCTATAACTTGGGTTCAGGTGAGTTCAACTTTTGCTTTGAGTTTCCCCTTCTTTATGGAGGACTTCAAAATTAATCACCACTCAGGGGAACCTAGCTGTTGACATCAGCTTTCTAGACTTTCTACTCTTGAGACCAAGTTTACAGGACTCTACAGGCTTGGGTTTGGGTGGGTGCATCAGATGTGATGAGAAGTAGATATCTCTCCCCATGCCCACTACATGACCTCACAGTGGACTCAGAATAGGGGCTCAAATTGCAGGGCTATTAAATTGAAAGGCTTCCTTTAAACTTGTGCATTTCCAGGTAGAGCTTGAAAGCTATCCACATTAAAGTTTACTACGGATGAAATGTACATAATGGCACAAGGCAAAATGTGTGACAGTCTCTTGGCAGGATTCATCAATCATTCCAGACTTTTTCAGTGGGGATAAAGGGCTCAGCATGACTCCAGTAAGGGTTTACATCCCAGGAATCTTGGTTTAGTAGAAATATATCCTCTGAGTTATTTTTTATTAATAGCTCTTTGGGGAGAAAAGGTTGTAAGAAAATTCCCCCTTCTTGGACCATGGATTTATTACTAAAAGCCCATATCAAACCTCTTGATCCGTTAAGTACTATGTGTTACTATACATCATAGGCGACTATCTTTGGGGAAGCAATGACATAGTGCATAAGACAGACAATACTTTGTGGATGGAAGCCATTTGGTACACTTTACCTCTCCTTTCTTTTTTTTTTAAACCAAGAATGATCAGATAACAGCATTTACCATGCAGTAAATATGTGGTCAAGTAATAATATATAATAATATATTTCTGATATGTTAGCAATTTTCAAAAGTTAAAGAATAGGAATGTATTCATGCTTTTAAAATATTTCAAATTGTCACCACTCCTTTTTACTTAAAAATGCCTAATACTTACTGAGTGCTTTGCATGTGCTACACTCCATCTAACTGCTATAGGTGCATTACCTCACTATTTGTTCTTCAGTTTTCTGAGGTAGGCATAAGTACCAGCTTTAATGGAATGTGTCTTAGTTATTTTTCTTGTTGCTGAGACAAAATACACAACACCAAAATTTAAAGGAAGAAAGGTTTATTTAGCTCACAGTTTGTAGAGGTTTCAGCCCATAATCAGCTGGCTGCAAGGCAGGGTGGCATGGCACAGGGTATCTCAGAGGAGAAACAATTCATGGCAGACAAAAGACAGCAAAAGAACAAGGGAGGACCACAGCTCTTTTTATCCCTTATATTTTATCCAAGCTACTTAGGGTGAGTAACACTCCCACCCTTAATCCTAGTGCTCTTGATCCCAGCATTGCATCATGAATCAATCCCAGTGTCACACAATCTAGATCCAGCCACCTCTGAAAAAAGCCCCACCTATGACTGCATGAAGCTTCGGGTGGGGAGACATCTAGACATAAGCTGTAACAAAATGAGTTGGTAAATGAGGTTCAGAGAGGCTAACTCGAAGTTTCACACAGCTATTCAGCGATGAGGCCAGGATTTGAATCAAGGAAGGCTGCCTATGATTTTGTCTGTTGCTTTGAATTGTGTATCAAATAATGTAAATTGATCCTGGAGTCCAGTCCAACCTGCCTCTAATATTCCAAGCATAACCCAACATTTGCCTTGACATTCCAGAGTAGGAAACTATCTGGGTCTCAAGATAGACCTTGTGGTAAAGCAGGTCATTTTCCTTTATTATCCAACATCTCTCTTCTTTTATCTTTTTTTGTTTTTTCTGTACCAGGGATCGAACTAGGGACTTTCGCTTCAGAGGCAGGCTGTGGCACCACTGAGCTAAATCCCCAGCCCTCTTCTTATCTTTCACCCACTGCTTCTGGTTCTATATATAGACCTAGTGTATATGAAAGCATATGAGGAATTAGAGAGCTCTACATAGGTGTTGAGTATTTTTATTTTAATTCTTATTATATGAAAAGTGAACTATGCTTCTGTATGGTAGCCCTGCATGTATATCAAGACAACTTTCATGTTTTTGGTAAGTCCATCATATTTTCTGTCACTGGACACAATATCTGACCCCAAATCTTATAGGAGAAGTTTAATTTGACTCACCATTTCGGGGGATTTAGTCCACAGTCAGCTGACCTCACAGCAGAAATATCATGGCAGAAGGATGTGATAGAAAAACGATGTTTAGTTCAGGTGGCTGCAAAGCAGAACAGGGCAACTATACCAGAGAGAGGAACAAGGAACCGAAGGTCATGCATCTACAACCTACCCAAGCACAATGGGGAGTGTGCCCCACCAATATCCTGGATGGATCCCAAAGCCAATCAAGTTGACACTCCACCCTAACAGCCCCAGGATCTTTCATAGAAAATAATAAAATTAATAAAAGAGATGTATGACAATTACAGAGCAGCTAAAAACTTACATAGGCATGATTGCAGTGACTCCTTGTGAAAACCCTGTAATATTGTTTTTATTTTATAGCTTGGGCACTTGAAACTCAGACTGATTGGTTTACATGCTCAGGCCATACTGCAGGTAGATGGCAGAGCTGACTCAGTCTAACTCCAAAGCATTTGCTTCTACCTGGATGCTTCTCGCAGCACCTCTCCTAAGGCCTTTCCATTGTTGAGTCCTAGAGTGCACTGCTAGGCTCAGGCCCAAGTAACTACCTTCTGTGCTCCTTTCCTTTCTAACTGATGTCCCAAGTTCTCAGCACATAGCTTTTCATGTGGCTAACTACCAATATTCACTTTTTCTTTTGTGGGGGCCTCTGTCCAAGTAGCAGAGAGTGGATTTCAGTCTCCCAGATGCTATTTTTTTTCTTTATTTTTGAAGGTTTCCTACAGGGATATTGATGGAAATTTTTTTAAAAAATTTAAAAATATCCTCACAAGGGTACATTCTGGCTGATCCTTCTTGACTTTCATCTGGGAGTATCCAGATGCTCTTTCAAGTTTGTGTGGAACTTTTCTAGCTTTAGTGCTGGAAGACTGTTATGATTTGTATCTAGATATCCCCACAAAGCCCCACGGGGTCATAGGTGTGGCTTTTTGGAAGTGGCTGAATCCAGGGTATGTGATGCTGGGATCAAGGATGTGATTCTGGGATTGATTCATGGTGCAATGCTAGGATTAAGGCTGCCCTACCCTGGGTTTAAGTGCTACTGTCACAAGGGACAGGCAGAGGGTTGTTGCTTGTTGCTTGTCACTTGTCACTTGCTGCTTGCTGCTTTGCTGCCTTCTGGCTTCTGCCTACCATGAACTGTTTCTCCTCTGCCAAGCTACCCTACCTTGGAGCCAGACAAAAGTGAACTGAAACCTCTACAAACTGGGAGCCAAATAAACCTTTCCTGCTTTAACTTTGGGTGTTGAGTATTTTGTCTCAGCAAGGAGAAAAGTAACTAAAACAATGGCCTTTGTGAAATTCCCTTTCCCAAGGGAAGACATCAACAGCTTACTAAAATAAACAAGTGGCCTAGGGTAGTACAAGTATCATGCACCTAAGTATTCTTGAGTGTGTAAAATTTCTTTTAAAGAGGAGATTCCCAGAATGTAGTATTTTGGAATTATCTGGTGAGTGTAAAATAAGATTTCTAGATACCAATACAAATTTCAGATGTACTTGTGGCTTTGGGATTGTGGGACAGCCACATCACTCTTGACTCTAGGCTCTGAGATCCATCATCACCTTTTTTTATTTTGCTTCAACTAATATTAACCTGTGTACCTACTTGTATTTTTCTCCCTCTCCACTCCACTATTTTTGGATGTTTGAAAGTACTTTTGTTATTATTTCAGTTTTCTGAATGTTTGTTTTCCAGTTTTTCAGGTGGTTAGCATTCTATCTATGCATGAAAGCTAAGTGTCTAATCAGTGAAGTAACACCTCAAAATAACAATGTTTCAGAAAACAACTACGTGTTCACTGAAATTATAGATAATTTGCATGATTCACTTTCTGAAGTATGACAAGTGCAAATAAAATGTAATGTGAATTCCTTTGAAGTTCTCTTTGGCCATCAAGAAACATTGATTTCCTTCTTGCTGTAGTAATAGCAGTTAAACTGTCCAGTTATCCAGCTATTTCAATTGGGAAAAGGCAAGGCAAAATGAGCTCCCACAGTGTGCTATGCAGATTCCCATGTAAGGATCATTGAAAAAGATTTCTCATCTATAGTTTTTCGTGCAAGCGAGGGCATGGCTAAACACAGTTCATGCATCATCCTATTTGACCTTCACAATGAATCTATAATAATAATTCACATTTACTGAGTGTTTATTTTAAATCCAGCACTCTTTTAAAGTATTGGATTGGTTTGGGCTCTCTAGAGGAACAGAATCCATAGAGCTAGTATGCATGGGGTTTAATTGATAGGTTTACAGGATCAGAGGTGGGAAGTCCACAGAGACTGTCTGTGCTGGAGAGCAGGAGTATCCAGCAGCTGCTCACCCCAAGAAGCTGAAAGTTGCAGAACAAGAGTGACTGAGGATGCAGTGCCAGTTGGAAACCATAGGCCTGGAAGCTTTCTGGGGTGTAACTGGTGTAAGTCTGCATTTAAAACGCCAAAGAAATCAAAATCTGATATCTGTAGGCAACACCAGCAGCAAAAAACACACATGCTCAGGCAGGATAGCGCTCCAAAAATGCCTCAGACTTCCTATTTCTACCTGCTTTCTTCTAACTGTGCCACAGGTCCCACAGTTAGAGGTGGCCCTCTTCCTTCAGTCACTGGCCTACATCCCTGTCATCCCTGGAAACACTCTACAGACACCCTGGAAGTGCACTTTACTAATCTACTAGGCATTTCTTCATCCAACCAAGCTGACACATCACAACTAATGGTCACAAGTATTTTATCTGTATTGTTAAATTGCCGTGGTATCCCTAGGAGGAAAGGTACTATAGGGTTAGGAATACTTCCAAAACCTGGCTAATATGGCTTAAACTGTGGAAGGAGTTATTGTTTGATTCATAAAAAATCCTGAAGCAGGCCTTCCCAAAGTTCAGTAATGGCACAGAGGACCAAGTTTCCTTTGATACTTTCTTCCTGCCAATGCAGAGAGTCAGGAATGCATTGAAGGAAGGTTACAAAGGGTCAAGCATCATGCCTTCATCCAACGGCACCCAAAGCAGGAACCAGAAGGAAAAAAAAAGTTGCAAAGCAACTTTTCTGTATATTGTTCTTTTAGTCTCAGGAAGGAAAATCATTTCTAGACATTTCCAGCCAATTCCCTTCTAAACTCCTGCATTAGAACCGTATCATAACTATCACCTCTATCTTCTAGGGAAGACAGGAGAGGGATTATCTGCCAAAGGGGAATAGTTCTCTTAATTGGCTTAGAAGAGTAATTCTCAAACATTTTGTTCTTGGGACTTGTTTTCATTCTTAGAAATTATTAAAGACCCCAGAGTGCTTTGTTTATGTGGGTTATAGCTATTGATATTTATCACATTCAAAATTAAAACATAAAATTTAAAACTGTTTATTAATTATATAGAAATAACTGTAAAATACATGTTAAGATGAAATATTTTTATTGAAAATAATTTTTTAGAACAAAAATTAGCGAAAAGAATGGTGGTATGTTGTTTTTATAAATCTCTTTAATGTCTGGTTTAAGAGAATACACCTCAGTTCTGGTATTCACTTCTGTATTGAAACTGTGGCTGTATGTTGCTTTAGTTGAAGCGGATGATAACAATGCAGCCTGAAGATAATTTAGTAGTCTTTTCAGGTAATTGTGACTATTCCTCTTTGTTATTATATCCAAACTCACCAAGCAGTAATTATTTAAGAATTAATTACAAAATGGAATATGAAATCATTTCAGTAAACATTTTCATACTGTTTCATTAGACTCCATTGGGTTCTTGGGCCATTTAAAAGAGCCTTTTATATATATGATTTTGTAATACCATGTATTAATCATTTTAAAACACTTGGCTTAATGAGTAATGAAGATTTATAGAACATCGTTATATTTCAATAAAAATCATATTCACCAATATTACAATATCACAAAAGTTTCACATATTGGGAATTTTCAAGGTAATTTTCATTTGAAAGCTCCTGTTTTCTCTTTTTTAGCAAATAGTATCAATTATTTTCTTTGAAGTGTAAGGTTCATATTGTCTGCCAAATGCCTAAGTCTGAATGGCCATTTTTTATCCACCATTCTTCTAGTTAAAAATGTTGTTGCAGGAGAAAAATGGTTAGTTTAGCTCATAATTCAAACAAATGTATGTTTTCTGTCCTTGAGACAATCGTAGACCTTTGATATGTCTAGAAGTGCTTCATGCACACTTCTTATTTTGTTACGTAAAATATTTAAAAGATGTTTCCCATGGGTGAAGACTGAGTAGAAAAAACTTATTAATAGGTTTTGTTGTTTCTTTACCAAAGATACTTTCTTTATTGGCAGTACATGGTGACAAAGGTGACGTGGTAATGGATGCGTGGCACCCCTGCCCTGATTTGTTATCATCCCCAGCAGCTTTGCTTACCACTGCTTTGACTACACAGTGGAAAAGGTAAAGAATGTTAGTATTTTTATGAAAACTATTTATTTCTTGAAAATTCCCTGAAGGAGTCTCAGGGACACCCCAGAGCCTGTGGGCCAGATTTTGAGAGATATTATCTTAGCCTATTATTAATTCACTTCCTAAAGATGGACAAACAGCTGCCCAAATAAATCAGGGCTCAAGTAGCAAGGAAAAGACATCTGCTGAACAGAGATTTGCTGCATATGAGTCAAGTTGGAGTTCTGCTACAGCAGTTGGGTGCAATGATGGTAGTAGTGGGGTCTTGACTGCAGGACTGCCTGGCTCCTATCACTGATATTTCCCCCCTGTGAAACCGGGATTGAATCCCACACTGAGCAGCATCCCCAGCCCTTAGAAAACAATTAAAAAAATTTGTACATGTTTTGAGACAGGATCTCACTAAGTTGCCCAGGTTGGGCTTAAGCTTTTGACCTTCCTGCCTCAGTCTCCAAGAGTGTGGGGATTACAGGTATGCACCACTATGCCCATTTGATCACTGATTTTTAAAGCATTCTTTTGTTCTGCCTCTCAGGAAGGATGGCAGCTTCCCACCTTATAGAGGTACTGTCTTATCTGGCTGTCCCTCTGGTCTACATTGTCCTCTTAGAACTGATGTCCTCCATGATCTTTGCAGGACACATTCCTACTTTTTACCTTTACCTGCCCTCATCTCATTCCCTGTGATATTATTTATCATTCCTTGCAGTTCACATTGTTCTCCATTCACAGAGAATGCTTGTCTCCATTACTGATGTTGAAAATCTACCCAAACCAGTGCTGTCTCTTTCATGAGGTTTTCTTACTTTCTCCTTCAAAAATAATCTACCCATTTTTGTGATCTTATCTTATGCTGTTGATGGCATTTTATTTGTGTTATAGATCATTGTGTCCATTCTTATTTCTCCTGCTAAAGTTTAATTTAGTTAAGAATAAAGCCCACAGCTTTTTCATATTTATTTATTGTGTGCTTCCCAGGCCAGGTCCTAGTATCTCATAAATGACTGAAACTGTGGGTGGAATTTCTTCCACAAAGTGTTCTAATGTGCAGAACAAGGGACATGTTGCTGAATGTCTGAAATGACCAACCCTTTCATTGGCTAGACATAAGAAAAAAATTAGAATTGGTTTTGATGCATATTCATGGCTAACTTCACATACATTTGTCTTCTCAGAGTTGTTGTATAATCAGGTGTAATTGGAGAACCATAAATGCAGCCTCTTTGATTTTTTTTTATATCCTTTAATGTGGTATGTTTCCTTCATATCAATGTGCATAATGAAACAAGAGATCATTTTGGGATGTGAATTCTTGCCTGACTCAGAACCTTGAGGTGGTTGATATTAAAATTTGGCACAGGTGTGTGATTCTTCTGCTAATTTAAGCTACTTTATCAAACTCAATGCTGGATGCAAATGAAAATCCCTGAATTTATTTTTTTTCAAGTTACTAAAATAAAAGTGCATAAAAATGAAGCTCTATCTAGATCACTCCTCCTGAAGGCTTAATGATGAACTTTGGTGGGTAACTTAAAAAGCCACAATGGCATAAGTGGAAATTGGTAGTGGCAGCCTTTGTCACATCTTGGGTCTAGGGGGATTTATCAGTGCACCATGAGGAGAGCTCTTCTCTCTGGGCTGTTGCACAGGGGCTCTAGGGAAGGAAAGAACAACTGAGCTTTAGGAACTGGAAAACTTGTTTTCAATAAGATTTATTGAAGTGTAATGTACATAGAGTAAGACTCATTCTTTTCAAGGTACAGTGCTATGAGTTTTGACAAACTCTTACAGTTGTGTACCCATCATCATAATCAAGACGTCATATTTTGGACATCATCAACCTAAAATACTCTTGCTCTTTTGTAATTAACTTCTTTCCAAATTCCAGCTCTATTGATATCTATTGATGTGTTTTCTGTTGCTATAATTTTGCTTTTTCCAGAGTGACATATGATGTTATTTAAAACTAAGATCACACAGTATGTACCTTTTTTGTGTCTGGGTTGTTTGATTTAACCTAATACATTTGAATTTGGCCTGTGTTGAAGCAGGTCTCAGAGTTTGTTTCTTTTTATTGCCGAGTAGCAATTCCATCATACAGATAAACTATAGCTTCCTTATCCATTGACCAGCTGAAGGACATTTGGCTTTACTTTGGGCTATTAAGAGTAATGTCACCCTAAACATTATGTATGGTCCTTATATGAATGCAAGTTTTCATTTCCCAGGGGTAAATATATAGAAGTTGGATTGTTGGGTCATATGGTATGTTTAGGTTGTGATATGATATGTTTATTTTGAGGACAGTTACATATTCTTATAAAATATTATTTCTTATAAGAAAATTATGACTATTCATGGTTACGAGGTGACCAGAGTCAGGGCTCAGCTCCAACAATACATGATAATGTTATAGTCGTTTGGTATCGAATAACCATTATGTGGTAGTTTCGCAACAGATTTATCTTCCTAATTACATTTTGCTCCAAGCTGATGTTTAAATTAGTCAGCATTCCCTGGATACCTTCCAGTGTTGCAGCCAAGCAGAAGGCTGCAGGCTAGAAAGGGGGCAACCAGCTGAGATATCAGTGTGGCCACAGATAATCCACAAAGTGGATAACAAGCATGCAGACAATCAATTGGTGCCGTCAGTATTCATATAGTTGTAATGATAATCGCCCTATTTTGCTCATGGAGGACATTGATTTTTTTTCTCAGAATGCAATACGAGTCAGATCTGTCTGCATTCCTTAAAGTGAAAATATGAAATTCAGTTCTTCCCAAAAGCCTGACCCCAACTTCCACCTCCACCAAGCCAGTCAGCATCCACCTCTTGTCCGTTCTTTTTTCTTTTACTTTTTTCTAGGAAAGAGCTTGGCACATAAAAAAGATAGATGTTTACCCTCAGGAAGACTTACTTTGTTCAGAAAAATGGAATTTGTATGGAGAGCAACAGAGACTAATATCAGATATATGGTAATCTCATTTGGGGTTAAAGTAGCAAGAGTGTGAATGTTTTAGGAGGACAAGGAGGAAAAGCTCATGTAAGGAAGGACAGTTAGAAGAGGTGCAAGAGAAGGGATGGGAAGTTGGAGATGAGTGGCATCAAGGAAGGCTCCATGAAGATCAGGAGCTCCTTATCTCTGTTCTGCTCCACAGGGCCCAGCACGGCCTCTGTACTTAGCACATGTTTGCAAAGATCACGATGAACCAGAGAGTCCATGGTGTCCAAAAGCTGGTAGGACACAACATCAACACAAGATCTGTTGTTTCACTTTCAGTCAAGTTGATGTATGAAAGTAACCATCAGGCCACCCATTTCTATCCTCTAAGTGTGGATCCTAGGGAAACATGTGCCCGCGTACAAGAATACTGGGAGCAGCATGATCTGTAGTATTTGAAAAAAACATAAGTGAAACATATATTTATGAATGGTAGAAAGGATCAACAAATTGTGCTTTAGGTCTTTCAACAAGAATGGAAATGAATGAACTATGGTTATACATTCCACATAGTGAGTATCTAAAATGCCATATTTGGTTTAAAAAAAAGCAAGACAAAAAGATGTGCTGCTTTTATAAAGTTCATTTATAGGAGACTTGGACAGTAAGGCATAATGAAACAATATATTTTAAGAGTAAAGACATATATGGAAAAATTATAAGAACAAAAGATGAAGGCAAAATCCAAGTTATTGGTTGCCTTTGAGAGAGAGAAAGGGAATATGATAAAAAGGGGCATAAAGGAGGTCTCTGAGGCACTGGTAACATTTTATCTTCAGCAGGGTAGTTGGTAAATACATGATTTTTTGATTTCTTTCTTTAAACACCATATATAGGATAGTATCCATGCACTCACATTTCATAATATAATCTTTCACAATTTTCTGAAATAAATAGTGAAGTTTTTGAATGCTTATGGTTTTATTGCCAAACCTACTAGTACCTCCTATTCCACAGACCTCCTCCCAAATCTTAGTTAGAAACTTCCTGCTCCAGGGATGCTGACTCATTTCCCCTTCATGGAAGCCAGTTACATTTCTGATGAGCCTGACTTTGTGCAAGCCCTCTACATGGTAAAATGAAAAGTGTCTCTTGACAACTTTGTTGCTTCCTGGTTACAGTGCTACCCAATAGGACTTTTGTAATTCCTAACATTGCTTTCAACTGAACTTACCCCTTGGTACTTGGAAATATCTATAGGTGTCTTTCTTCTAATAGTCCTTTCTTACTGAGTCCTCTTGGTAAGCAATCCCTGATTTCTGAACTCCATCCCACATAAGGCATGGCTGGAGCCCTCTTCTCTTAGCCTTCTTTTCCAAAGCCTCTTAGTTGCCTTTCTGAAAGGTTTAAAGTAAATTGGGGAAAATCAGCTGAACATAGGAAATAAATTTAAGTGTCAGAGTCTGTGACATGGACAAGACACACTAGAGGAATCTGGAGAGATACAAATCAGTTTTGCTGAAAGTGTATTTTATTTAGTTAGTTGTGCCGCAGTTTTAGATCTTTAGCTGTTTTTGTCCAGTGGATACTCAAACTTCAAACCAAAGAGCGGTAGACAATTATAATCAAATTAACTTTGCTTTTAGAATATAAGCCCTGTTCCTTAGAATTCACAAAAAATATGACAGCCATTAACTAAACATCAACGTTGGTAGTATGGGAGGCAAGAGATTGCTTATGGAGGCATTGTAAAAAAGCAACCCTCTTCCTCCCTTTCTTTATCCCTCCCCTCTCCATCCAGGACAGGTATCTGCCCAGTATTCATGCATCATTTATGAAATAGCATTTTTGGAACTCTGACATTGTGTTAGTCAGCTTCTTTGTTGTTGTTCCTAAATATCTGAGAAAGTCACCATAGAGGAGGAATGGTTTATTTTGGCTCATGGCTTCAGTCCGTCGTTACTGGACGCTTGTTCCTAGGCCTGCGGTGAGGCAGAAACATGGTAAAGATGGTGAGGTGGAGGGAGGTTGCACCCTTATGGCAGTTAGGAAGCAAGAGAATGGAAAAGAGCCTGAGAGGACTGGGCTGACTACCAGCTCCAGTCCTCAATTCACACCCTTGTGATCTATTCCCTTCAACTAGACCTTTCTGTTTCCATCACCTTCCAATAATGACATCGAATTATGATCTCCTCAGTGGACTAAACCACTGATGAATCAGAGCCCTTAGAATCCAATCATTTCCCCAAAGTCCCACCTTTGAACATGTGAGACTTTTGGGGCGACATTGTAGATCTAAACCATAACAGATGTTTCAATTAGATCCCACTGGGAGGGGTACCCAGGGGTTTCCCTCATTACTTACCAGCTGTTATCCTGCTCCTCAGCTCCCTTATCTATACATTAGTGAAGATCCTGAGCCCACTTCATAGAGAGGAAGTCAGGATGGGATTTTGAAGGCTTGGACATGGGTCTGGTTAAGGATAAACTTTCACTCAGTATGACTTAGCTTTGTTGTTATCCCCCACCTCATGCTGAAGGGGTTCACAACACAAAATTGCACAATTCTGCAGCTCCAGGTGTCTTATTGATCATCCTTTAGGGTCATCTGTTTCTTTTCAAGCATTTTCCCTTTTGCAAGGCAAGTTCAGATGTTTGAGGGGGTCCCAGTATTCTTCCAGCATGGAAGTTAAAATGAGCAGTGTAAAAACCCTATTTAGTTTGGCTGCCAAAGAAATAAATATAAGAGTAACTTTGAAACTTGGGATTCCACATAAAATCCAGAATTATACCATCTCTTTAAAACCTACAAGAGCACCATTTGTCTTTGGCTATGCCCTGGATGTCCATTTCACATGGGACTTGCGTTCTCCAGTTCTCCATAGTCTCCAGCCTGGTCACTTCACTGGTACCCCTGCATCCAGCCCAGGAAGCTCAGTGAGTTTGCAGTCCTCCCTCTTCCTGAGTAGGGCTTCCTTTATTGAGAACACGAGCTTGTGTTTTACTACCCTACATTTTAACTTTTGATTTTTTTTCAGGAGATTTTGAATCTCTTCTCACTTGTCAGAGAAACTTTTTTTTTCCCTGCAGCAAGTTTTTTTTTTTTTTTTTTTTTTTTTTTGTGTGTGTGTACTCTCAAAGAACAGCTTGCTGGCTTGCAAAAAAGGAGAAGCAGAGTTCTTTGGGGAGCTGTCAGAAAGAGCAGATGCAGTCCCAGCATGGCGCTCCTGATCCCTGCAAGTGGCACCGTAACACTATATTTGTAAAGGGAAGGACAGAGAACTTCTCTTCTCCTCACATCTTAATTTGCATTTTATTAGGTACCCAGTAGGATGGTTTGTAAATTGCCATCTTTGCTCACAGATCTCTCTATCAACCCCCAACCTACCAGAGGGCAAAACACAGGGATGCTAAAAACAGGGTGGTGTAAAAGGAATCAGAAAATGCAGCTCACAACTGACTTTTTCTTCTTTTTCAAAAAGTGCCTTTTGTTTATGAGACTTCTGAGAAAGATGAATGGTCTTTGTGGAGACACATGGAGATAGAACAAAGCTCAGAAGAGGAAGGTTGTTGTGGGAGAGTGAGACAAAGAGAATAAGGTTCTACACTTAGCATCTCCATTGGCTGGCTGTGTGTACTGGCATATATGACTTCATGCTTGGCCTCAGTTCCCTTGTAACCTTTTTCATAGTGTTGACCTGGTTAGCAATAGAGGAAAGCATCTAACTTCCCTGGTCATGTGCAAATGCCTACCAACACCTTTATCTTTGCAATTTTCTTTGTCTGGGGTTCCTCTACTAAATTCTGTCTCAGTGAGCTTTGATTTACTTCTTATAAGCTCAGTTGATGCTATTATTCTCATTCTTGAGAAACCTTGTTCTTAAAAAAAGAAAAAAGATTAAAAAGATTAACTATTTTTTTCTTTGGAACTTTGTTAACTACAAGGTGGGAAACTATTGCATGTAATTATGTTTCCCTTCAATCAAGGACATGGTCTGGGGAAGGTTTTGCAACATGAAAAGACACCCAAATTGTGTTTGGTTGATTTTGACTTAAAACTACATTACAGAAAGTAACTTGTGTATGGTATATGTGACACCCCCTGTGGGTGACAGGATGACCTGGCTATTCTTCAGTTAGTTTGATTTACCTTCAATACAATTTGGATTTAAAAAGTAAAGCTGGCAGCTCATTACTAAGGCAATAGAGAGGTAGAATTGAAGTTTGAGTCAAAGTTAAATACAGTAACTTTCTCTCTTTTTAAAAAAAGTATAAAAGAAAGACTTCATAAAGACACAAAACCTCTTTGGTTTTATTTTCACAGATACATGCGGTTTGAATTTGTTCCAGCTTTTCTTTTTTCTAGGATGTTGAGAAGGGAAATATTCCTTCCAATGTTTCCCCTGCTGGGTGCTGAGATTACATCTTCCAGACTTTTGGAAGGTTGAAGTGAGTGATCTCTGAGAGTGTTTTCCAGGCCTGTGGCTCAATGAAGATCTGCAGATTTATGCTATGGGCTGGTGAGCCTCGAGTCCCTTGTCTCTGTGCATTTCTTTTGATGCCTCTTACTATGGAACAAAGACCACCTCCCTGAAGTTACTCTTTCCCTGTTCTATTCCCTTATCATCACATAAAGAGTTTCATTTTAGCACTCTATATACTTCACTATAATTATCTGTTTATGTATCCTTTGCCTTTGAATTTTCTGAGGACAAAGATTAGATCTCAACCATCTTTTTACTGCCAGCATTTAGCACCAGGGTAAGTACTGTACTTTGTAGGGGGAAATCTCAATACTATGTCGAATGTTATATAATGAATGAATGTGGCACCTAGTACAATCAAAGGCATGGCTCGCCTTTTTCTCATTCTCACTTGCATATCTCCAACATGGGAAAAGTTTTGGCTAAACAGGAAAAAGTTATTGGGAGGAGAAATATCCATGTATACCCTGTCTAGCTTAGCTTTGCCAGTGGAGAGGGAGTGGGGAGAGGAGGTTGATAACTAAACAGGATTTAATGCACAAAGAGACTTCCAAACAATAACATCACATTGGGATTTGTTGGTTTGTTTTGTTTAAACCATGGTCTGCTGAAGAACTGTCCCTACTCCTCCTTCATCCCCTTCTTCCCCAAGTTAAAGGCAATAGGGGAAGCAGACTTTACCTTTGACATAATATTACCCCTTAGCTGTCCAGACTCCATCTTCTTATGTTTGACGATACAAGGAGGGTTGTCCAACAGCTCTGGGTATATGTAGAGAGGGGCTGAGAAAAATCTCATGTCTGTCAGTCCCAGAGTGAAATCACTGGGTTCTGGCCAAATAAGTCTTCCCCAAAGGCTGAGGGTACACAGGAGAGACAGAACCCTTCTAGAATTGAGACTCATGCAACTGACCAACCTAAGCAACTAATCATCCCCTCCTTTCATTATCTCTCTCTGTCTTAGTTGCTTTCCTTGTTGCTGAGACAAAATACCCAGCACCCAAAGTTAAAAGAGGAAAGGTTTATTTCAGCACACCCTTTGTAGAGCTTTTGGTCCATAGTCAACTAGCTCTAAGGCAGGGTGGCATGGGAGAGAGGTATCGCAGAGGAGAAACAGTTCATGGCATTGCAGGCAGAAGGGAGCAAAACATTAAAGCAGCAGCATCCAAGCAAGCCTCCCTTTCCTTATTATCCCATCCAGGCTATAAGCCTTTTGGGTGGTGCCATCCACACTCAGGGTGGGGGTTCTACCTGCAGTAAATCTATTTGGCCACACAAGAATTATGCTAATTCTAATCAATGGATTAATTTAGTACTACATCCCCTTTATCCCAATAACACACACCCTAGATCCAGCCAGCTCCAAAAAGTCCCATTTATGAGTCTATAAGGCTTTGGGAAGACATCTAGATACAAGCCCTCTCTGCCAAGGGATCCACTTCTTCCTCCCAGTTATAAGCCAGTATACTTCTGTACCCTAGAAGAATCAAACTTGAGGATAGGATGTGTCATGGGAGGCCAGCAGAGGCTCTGAGGCATCATTATGGGGGAAATCATTGAGCTGTGATTAAGAACCTCATGGGCTGCTCAGTCTGCTCTCACAATAAATTCCCAGGTAGACTTCTCTGCTGAGATAATCTGTGTTTCTGTGTTCCTTATATGTTCTCCCTTTTCTCTGGACCTCACTGATCTTTCTTCTCTCATCTACTTTTCTGTCTAGGCTCTATCTTCAAACCTGGAAAATCTTTTATTGTTTATCTTACTCTGTTCTTTGCTGGAGATGGCAGATGACATGACTTTGCTCTCTTTCATAATGGCTTCCCAATATTTTTCTATGCCATCTACTACCTCCTGAAATTTTCTAAGGATTGTACCTTTAAGAAACAAAGCATGGATCACACTCTTTCCAGTCTCTAGTGTCTTCCCCATGTCTCCTCCTATTTCTGAGGCAGTAAGCATAGAAATGGCTTAACTAGCCTCCATGGGGATATGTGATGTTGGAACATGAAAATATGGTAAGAAAAAAACACATGGTTACAGTTTCAAAAATACCATCTTGTAGAATCAACAAATAAACATATGAAAAAATGTTCAACATCATTGGTCATTTGAGAGATACAAATGAAAACAATGCTGAGATTCCACCTCACTCCAGAAAGAATGGCTGCTATCAAGAAATCAACCAATAACAAGGGCCAGGAATTTAGTGTAGTGGCACTGCACTTGCCTTGCAAGAGTAAGGTCCTGAGTTTGATCCCCAGTATTGAAAAAAAAAAAGAAAGAGAAAAAGAAATCAACCAATAACAAATGCTGGAGGGGCTGTGGGGAAAAAGGAACCCTGCTCCACCATTGATGGGAGTGTAGACTGGTGCAACCACTGTGGTAGTCAGTATGGAGATTCCTCAAAACACTAGGATTAGAGGTCCCATTTGACCCAACTATTCCCCTGCTGGGTATCTTCCCAAAAGGATTAAAAGCATCATACCACAGTGATATATGTGCACCCATGTTTATAGAGGCACAGTTTGTAGTAGCTAAATCTTGGAAATATCCCAAGTGCCCATCAACTGGTGACTGGATAAAGAACATAAGTTTTTTTAATATATAAAATGGAGTACTAATCAGCCATAAAGAATGATAAACTACAGAATTTTATACTTAAGTGAATGCATATTGAGGCCATACTCTTCAGTGAAATAAATCAGACACACATGTGTAAATATCAAATTGCCTCTCTGGTGTGAGAAACTGAAAGTGTAAATGAGGACCAAAATGTATAATAGATAATGTGAGATAGGAAGCAAAGGTTCAAAGGGTAAGAGGAAGTAGGGAAGGTAGGGAAATGAAGGGAAAGAAGAAATATGAGAAAAGAAGAAAAATGGAAACAAAGCTTTTGTTAATAAGGAGGGCTGGAAGGGTGAAAGGGAGGGAAGAGGAATGGGAAAAAATAAGAACTAAGGTACATCTTGTACAGGTACAAATTCTCAATGAGGAATGTGATCACAATGTACACCTAAAATGTACCAGTAGAGTTAACTAAAAAAAAAAGAAAAAATTCCCATCCTGTCAAATTTTCTGGGCTGGAGATCCTGGAGTTTACCCTCCAGGTAATGGATGCCATAGAATTTTGGGCAACATGATCAAAATTGAACTTAAAGACTGACATATCTGTTTGAAAAGCACTGTAAAATCATACATTTGTTTATCTACTTGTTCCCACTCATAATGGGAACAACACAGCAAAGCCTGATGTCAGGCATTAGAAGTAGGCATCACAATCAAATGACTCCTTGGTGGCCAATGATGAGAGAGATCTCTCCCACTAAGCAGCCCAGGCTCTCATTTTTCTGCTGTCTCCTTTAAATGAGTCCTTCAGGGGCATTTGGCTACTTAAAGTCACCCATACTCTATTCCATTATATTTTCTGCTAGTTCCCACCCTGACTGATTTGCCAGTTTTGTTTCACATGACCTTGGAATGGAGGACTATCCTCTCAACCTATGACACCCTCTTTTCCAGGATCCATAAATAAAATCTTTGGATTTGTCTCTTATTGTGCAGATGTATTGAATTTTCACCTTTCACCTGAAGAACCAGGAGCTACCCAGTTTATGTTTTCCACAGAACACCAGGGAGAACAAAAGTTCAGAATTACAGAGCTTACAGAGTTAAAAGGGCTGATCAGAGGTATGGATTAGACAAGGTTGGAAAATAGCCACAAAGATGTCTGGAAGTATAAACAATTTTTCCATGTGATGAATGCCCTGTCCACAGTCAGACAACTGTACATTGGGCCATTTGCCAGATAAAAGATGCACCCTATGGAAGACACACCATAAATTCCCATGTCCATCTTCCCTTTATTTCTCATTAGGATAGGATTACTGGCCATTCTGATATTGGAACCCCAATTTAACTGGGGTCTCAAGACTTTGGTATTATATTAGGACTTATAAAGGCTATATGAAATAAAAGGCAAGACCCAAGACTTCAAAGTACTTTTAAAAAAACTTAGATGAGTAAACTGTTTTACCCATAAATAATAGAAATTCGGATAAGGGTGGGTATACATCAGTTTTTTGTGGTGCAGCATGAAGTGTAAGTATTGCAGGGTGGGCGGAGGAAAGAGCTAGAGACTCAGGGAAATGCTTAGTGACAGGATGGTACACCAAATAAATTCCAAATTGTATTAGTAGGAATTTGAGGGGTGAATGGTACAAAATGGAAAGAAAAGGCATATGCTATTGCCCTCCTCAATGTCTATTTTCCCTTCCACTTTCCAACAGATCTCAATGTTTGGGAACCCACATGGCTGTAGGTTGATTCTTCCCAGTTCTAGACATAGTTGTATGACCTAGGCTAAAGTCATTTCATCTCTCAGACTTTGGCGATTAATTCAGGGGGGACTACTGTTTGACATGGTGGGATAAAAGTCTCTTCTCTCTGATCAAAAATGAGGTCAGGAACTGCCACATGAGAGAATACCAATGCATGGGGTAAGGCACAGTCAAAGGAATCAGAAAAATAGTTGAAATCTGTGGATCAAACCGCACCTGAAGCTTAGTTCAATTTTTAATTTGTTAGTTACACAATACAACAATGTCTCTGTGAGTTGGGGTTCTGTTTCTTGCACTGAAACAAATGAACAGATGGAGCTATTTGAAATATGGTGGTCTATGATTGGAGGGAATGAGTTGATCTTTTGGAGGGGAGGGAAAATATGGGAAAAGAGAGTGATGAGCAGCGTTGGTTGGTCAATTGAATGAGTCCAAATGTTGGAGGGTCTTGAATGGTAGACCAAGACACATGTGAATACATGTTAGTGTCATGAGATGATTCTAGGGAAAAATGACTAAACATTTTATAAATATATAAGAATGATATTGGCCACTAAAAGCCAGAAATCATATAATAAGCCCAGGGAAGACTCTTCTTAGTTCCTGGTTTCTTTTTTGCCCTGAAGAGGACCCACAGGGGCCAATTAATACCTTCCAAGCCTTTATTTTGCCAGATATCATCTTTACACAAAACTCCTGGAGCTGCTCGCATAAAGTTTAAAAGTTGGTGTGTATAAGTTTATGTGTTTCCTTGTAAAATGTATTTGCCTTATGGCTTGTACTTGAAATAAAAAAGTATTTCCAAAGTTATAAATATGAAGTTTAGAAGAGAGCATATTTCTTGGTAGAAATTTATTCCCTGTGACACATTTTGAAGTTTGTTTTCCATTTTTCTTTATCTCTGATCCTTCAGAGCAGTGTTTGTTTTTGCCATTATGCAAGATTTGCAGCCAAACACTGTGGTGTTTGTATATTCTTTCTTAATCAGATAAGAAAAATCATTCTAAGCTTTATCTAGAAATTTCCATGCTAAGTATAGTTTAAAAAATTTTTGAATAGCACTACAAAAAGGACTAACCTCAAAAGGTGTGAACACAATTGTCCATAGGGAACACAGACTATAGGCAAAAGCACAAACTATGGTACAGTTTCAAATGAAATTCCAAGCTCAAAGGCAAGGTAAGATTTACATGTTTTCAGGTTATATGACTTAATAAGAAGAAGTATTTTGCACGTTGTTATTTACTTCACACTGAACATTGTTGATTTTCATGGGGCACTGGCTTGGTTTTGAGCAGCTGCCGTCACAGCCCCTGCTTGCCTCTATCAGGCAGAGCTTCAGAGGGCTTGGGCTCTAGGTGCCTCATAGGGGACCTACTGGTCCCTGAAGATATGAGCATTATGTTTAGTTGACCAGTTGCAGTTTAGTTTTCAAGGGGTGATCACTGAAAAAGTTGAATGCTTTGAGTCTTCACACTTGTTCTCAAGTATGATCTATTTAACAGCAAAAACCTTTTAAAATAGGGAACAGAGAGGGGCCAAATGAACCTAATGAATAGGGTTTTCATTTTTAAAAGTCCAATCAGGATACGCATAGGGAAAGCTGTTCCACCATCCACCCTATCATTGAATCACTAATAAGAACATATATTGTGGATCTTGTTTATTCCAGGAGCAGAGCCATGGATGCTGTTTCTAGCTGAGCCCCAGAATCCTAAATTGGCTAGCACTCAAATTCTCAATTAGACCAGAATATGTGGGTCCACTCAAAGGGAGAAAAACTGGAGCCAGAAATCAACAGAGATATGATCGTATGAAACAATTCCATGGGAGATAGCTTTGCCTTGCCCAGTACAGTGTTTTCCAGCTGGTGTATTTTGCAGAACAAGTGTGTTAAAAAAAAAAAAAAAGCTTTAATGGTGGATGGGAGCTTCTTTTCTGTCCTTTCATATTCTGTTAACTTTGCTTAACCTGTTAAGCTTGTAAAACATTAGTAAAGCTTTTCTTTTAGTAGCAGCATTCCTCAAAGTGTGTCCTATAGAATTCTATACCCGCAAGACAGTCCAGTAAAAGAATTGTGGGAAACTACAAATTGCATACCTTTCTTGGAGGGATTAGTTTCACTCTAGGAAATCTGAGAAGTCAAATGGTAAAGAGATTTGTTTAACTGTTTCAGATTATTTCTACCTTGATCACAGAATCATTTTATGCCATCTATGGTTCTATCTCTTACTCTTCTCTAGAATACTGGAACTGTGGGACATTGAAAAAGACAGTCAGCTGGCACCCTTAGTAGTTCCAATGTCAAGGAAACCAACACAGAACACCAGGAGAAAAAAATTGTAATTTCTAGTAGCACTACTACCAATGAAGCAAGGCAGAGTGGATATGCAACTATGATACCCAATGAATGACAACTGAAAACAAGAAACGGAATGGCTACAAGAGACATTCTCTTACATATGAGATTTGTACATTCATAAACTATAAGACAATATTTCTTGTTTTGTCTTCTTCTGCTACTTTACCCAGGTTTTTCTAATGAGCTAATCTATAATTCAGCTAACCTGGTGACACATAGGCTTCTAGTAGGGAGTCACTTTTCTTTAATTACATCTTTTTATTTCTAAGCTCTGTTACACGCACACATACATTATGCCTATTTTTGGTTCCTTATCATGTTTTAATCTGTTACTAAAAATAAAAGGACTACTGTAGAACGTTGTTTTAGTAATCTCATTAGCATCTTCATGTGTTTGTTGCATACTTTGTGTAAAAAGTCTGAAAGGCACAGGCAAGTATAAATACAACCTTCTGCCTTCAAGACATGAACAGTCCAGACAAACTCACAGGAAAAGAAAGATGCTGCCATCTTGTTGGGATGTTAACTTCCAATCAAACTCAGTTACACTGAGATAATAAGAAAATATCTTCCTAGAACCTTAAGCAGAGTTGGAAAACAAGGGTGTGGGGTGTATAGTGACATAATGTCAGAGCTGGCATCTCCCAGGGGCTCATCAGTGTAGTTAAGCCTTTTCTAGTTGCTCTCTCTCGGAGGGTCTAATAGGGCCCTTAGATGCACAATGCAATGGACTACATTGGTGATTGTATTGGCAACAAATCTCTAGTTCAACAAGTATTCAGAGAAGTACTCCATCTGCTTTAGGTGGTCATAGTCCAGTAGAACAGAGTACATAGCACATGATGTGTACTATGATGAAGGGAGGTACTGGGTATCATGGGAGCACAAAGGAGGCTGCCTAGCTTAGTTAGAGTGGAGGGGACCATGGAAAAGCTCAGGGCTGAAGCATGAGAAGAGCTCTACTGACCTTCTTTGCAAAGCAGAGAGAAGCTTGGTCCACAGGTGGAGAGGAATAAGACTTGCTGTACCCCCAGAGGACTCAATCTTGACCATGGGATGCATGCTGGGAGTTTGGCATGGAAGGCAAGCAGGGGCCAGGCACCAGAACCCTTCATATGACAGTTTTCAGGGGCTTGACACTCATAGCTCAGGTCAGTTCTGAGCAACCAGGCACTCGGTTATATCATTTGGGGGTATTTATTTTCTCATTTGTAACCTTGGAGCATTTGTACCTCTGAGATATGTCTAGTTTTAAGCAATCTATGATCTATTTGGTAGAATGTTCAATACATCAAGGCCATTCTTCTCCTGATTCTCTCTAGTCTGTTTTTTTTTTGTTAGACAGTCCTCACTGACCAGAGTTGGTTCTCAATATACTCAGTGCGAAGAGTTTTCTTCTTCAGCATGGTAAGAAAAGTCCACTTTTCTCTTGAGTGCTTGGCCTTTGTGTTAAAGTAGAAAAAAGAGCTGTTGCAATGTCAAACCAGAGTGATTATTATTCAAATCTTTTTCTTCTTCCACACTGTATGAGTCTTTTTCATATTTCTTTGACTTTTCATTGGACCAAGTACAATGAACTTAATGCACTTTTTATTAAATTCCATTTCTTATAACTAGAAAGAATTCTTCCTCCTTTCTGCTTTGTGGGTTCGTACAAATTGCTAAACACTCAGGCTTTTAACATATATTCTGTGGCTTTCTTTTCATTTTATTATGCCTTAACTTGGTAGAAGTATTGTAGAGAAATTTTAAAAATTAAGAAACTAAAACTTGAATTTTCACCATTAGAATTCAATGCTATTAATTTTTTTCTGTATTTATTTCAGGTCAAATTTTTAAAATTTAATAAAATAAATATTTCAGATGAATGTAGAGTTGTCTTTGATCTTTATCAGGAAGCTATTTTCCAACTCCCCTACTATGAGCTCTATCTCCAAATTTGTCATATGTACAGCATAACAATATGTTTCCAAATGACAAACACTGGATTCACATGTGTGATTGAGTTTGATAAATTATTTTAGCAGTTGTTGGTGTTTAAAAATTTTCAAATGTGTAGCAAGTAATAATATTGAAAATTATACTTTTTTCAAGGAGAACCAAGTAAAAGAGGATTAATATTTGAACTCTTGTATTCAATTCCTAGTATAAGGTCCCTGGTGGGAGGAAGAAGGAGAAGGAAGAGAAGAAGAAGACATAGAAGAAGAGGAACAGGAGGAAGAAAGAGAAGGAGTGAGAGAGGTGAGAGAATAGGAAGAAAAGAGAGAAAGAAAGAGTGAGGAAGGAAGAAAAGAAGGAAGGGAGAGAGCAAGAGAGAGAAGGAGAGAGAGAGAAAATGAACTAAGATTACCAAAGTAATAGGAAAAAAGTGTGGTTTGAGGGGGTTTGGAGATAGTCAAGTGGCCATTGGATTGTTCCACTGGACGTGGTTCCTGGTCATGGGTTACTTTTAATTGATTGCTCCCATTCTAAGGTTAATAGATGAACATTATTGTCTCAGAAGTGGGTTTCTTATAATTAGCAAGCAAGTTTGGTTCTCTCTTGCTCTATCACAACCACTGACCCTTCTACCTTCCTCCACAGGATGCTACAGCAAGAAGTTCCTCACAGATGCCAGCACCATGCCCTTGGACTTCCCAGTCTTCAGAACTGTGACCCCAATACGTCACTGTTTTTGTAAATTGACCGGTAGCAGGTATTCTGTCACTCCAGCTCAAACTTGACCAAGATTACTGCTTTGCTTTCTCTATGGAAATAAAGAAAATTTTTTCCCTGTTCACATTCTCTTAAAGCTGGGAATAATGGATTCAGATGATCCTAGTTAATTTGAAACTTTTAAAAGTGAGCTGGAGACTCAAGGACAGTTGAGAAATTATTCATGATTGGATTTACATGAATAATAAGAGTGGGTGATTTCTCCGATCTATTTTCAACAGTATGTGTTAGGCTCTGTTTGCTGCTAATTATGTCATATATAACATCTCTCTTAATCCTCATAATAACTTTATGCATTTAGTACTGTTACATTATTCACTTTGCACATAAAGAAAATTTCAAATATCTTCTGCAAAAATTGAGGAATATATGAATCAAACTGTTCCTACTGGGTAAAGTAAGTCAGGTCTCTCTGTGTCAAGCCTTTCTTGGTTGTGTCCAGAGTTGAAGCTGAACTCTCTAGCTTCACTTTGTTTCATTTGTCCATTAATGAATTTTTCTCTTTAAATTAGCCAAAATTGTATCCTGCTGCTTGCAACTAAAAACTCTAATTGACTTAGCCTCTGCTTCCAAACTCTTGATTTCACAACATAAATTCCTATTCATTTTCAAGAAACTGCTTGAAATACTATGTTTGGTATGGAACTTGATGTTACAGGTTAGTTTTTCGTTCTTTGCACATTATTACTTCATATATAAATATATGTATGTGTATATATATATATATATCTTCTTTCTGTATAATGTCTAACTTTAAAAGGAAAGCTAATTTTACTTCTCTTTTATTTTAACCAACAACTTCATTAGTTGATGCGGTCAGTCAAATAATGTTCTACTAAGATAGCTAAGACCTAATCCTTGGAGCCCATTACTGTTCATTTATATGGCAACAGGGATTCTGCAGGTCTGATTAAGTTAAAGACCTTAAAATGGGGAGATTAACCTGGATTATGTGGGGAGGACTGAAATGTAATCACAAGCATATTTATAAGAAAGAAGCAGAAGGAGATTTGACTTTATGATTTGATAAGAGAGACAGATATTAGAACAATGTCCTGGGAAAGAGAAGGAAAGGGCCACGAACCAAGGAACAGCGGTGGTCACAAGAAGCCGAAAAAGGAAAAGGACTGGATTCTCCCCTCAGAGCCTTTAGAGGCACCTTGCTAACGCCTTGGGTCTATTTGTGAGGCTCATTTCAGACTCATGACCTCCGGAAGTACAAGAGAATAAATCTGTTTCTTTTTTTTAAAAAAACCACTGCAAATCTGAACAATTTGTTACAGTGGCAATAGGAAACTAATTGTTGATGAAATGAGATCATTATTTTGTGGGTTTATGCTTGGTATAGGCTCTATTATGGTTTTAGCCTGGGGAGGATCGATGACAACTCACACCCATTCATTGTAAAATGTCCAGGCTGTAAGAAGAAATATTGTGCCATGATTTCTGTTGTGGAGAAGGCACTTTTATGGTCAATGGATTTTGTAGAAAATGAACGATATGAAAACATTCACTGGCACAAGCTTGATTGATTTCAAAATTTCACATGTCAAATAGTCTTACCATTTCTTTGGAGTGGAGTGTCATTAACAGTGTTTCTACGGCACCAAGAGTTATTCCGCGTTGACAGAAGGAACAGCAAAAATTCAGTTTGGTTGGTACGCTGATGTAATGTGACCTAGATCTAAAGAAAAATCTTAAGGAAAACTTATGCCCAGAATAAAGCCTATTTTGTTCTAAGTGTCGTTTGTCCTTTAGTGAAAGGAAGAGTAAATTAAACATTGTGGCTGAGTCATTTGAAAGATCACAAGGTTTACATAGTTCCTGTGGAAGCCACGCCCCTTGAAGATACCATACACCTGATAAGCTTTAGAAATTTAATAAAAGTTGTTTTAAATATTTTAAGTGACTATAGGGACCTCTGTTTGGAGGGGGAAGAAAAGAGCTGTGTGCTTCTTTTTATAAGAGTGTGTGTGTGTGCGCGTGTGTGTGTGTGTGTGTTGGGGATGGTGTGAGGGTGGGGTGGAGTGAATGAATACCTATTAGAATTTCTTTGAATAATGTCTCAATATATTACTGTTGTTAATAAAATTACGGTTGGTGCACCAAGCAGAATACTCCTGAAATAAATAGCTTCTAAAGCGATATTACAGAGATTTCCAATATCAACTTGTTTCTATTTCATAGTGTGTAGATAATAGGACTGAAGACACATCTAAAGGTCATTGCTTATGTTGTGGTTATATGTCTTACAATGCCTGACTGATGTTTTTGAAAGAGTGACTGAATACTTATGCCATCCAGGATGGAGGTTCTCTTCGATGCTGACAAACACATATCTATCTAGATAACGGAACTGGTTCTTTATATTTTTTCATGTGTCTTTGTTCACATAAATACAACACATAGAGCATTCAGCTGTGACTCATGAATAAATCTTGAAGATGCATGAGAAGAAAGAGCATTCAAATATGATTTTCAAGTGAGGTGGGAGGAGAGGGAGGAAAGGAGGAAGGGAGGGAGGGAGAGAGAGAGAAGAGAGAACATCTATAGGGAAGAATGCTTTTCATATTTTTTTGGTTCTTCTGGGTAGGTAAGACTGTACCTGGTGGAGAATCTAAATGTCTTAGATTCAACCCTTGAGCACAGAAGCCAAACATTTTGTGGGTTTTGTTGTTATTGTTGCTGTTAACATTAGAGCATGATGAACTTTACCATCTATTTCAAGAAAGGTCACATTGCTTGATCAATATAATGAATCCACACTGAGTTCCCATGTTGCGCCTAAGTCTAGCTCTGGAGGAGCAAAGTATTGGTTCCCCTCCACAAGGAACTGGAGAGTTAGAAGCATAGAGTGACTGATGTATAATTATAAATAAAGGTCAGCAAAATGTGGCATACCTTCTTGTCACTTCTTCAGGGTCTAAGACAGCCATGCTGATTTCTCAGGCCCTCCTTTCCTCTGGTCCTGGAGGCAGCTTTTATTCTCAGCATCACGCACCATGAAACCACTACCCTTGGATTGAAAATGACATTCTCAGTAAAGCTCATGAGTAACTCAGCCTCACTAGGTGAGCTCATTTATTTACTCCCACAATGAGAAAAAAATAAAAGGAGCTGTTGAAACAATTTAAGTGAAAGCTCTGAGGTGTTGACTGGCCCGACAAATGTGGTAGGTGATACTCTCCAGGTAGCTCGGTGAGGTTTGCACACAATAGCCAACTTGTGAATAATATTATAATCAGTAATAGTTTCTGGTAGGCTAGAAGTGAATTTGGAAACCCAAATCCCATCAATAACAAAATCTACACCAAATTACATAGTAATTTATTCACTCTAATTAATTTACTCATTTGATAATTCAACCAAGAACACAACTACTATAGAGTGGTGTCTAGGTTCCTTGAGGAGAGGTCAAACTAGTAAGAAAAGAAAGGCTCATTATACACATTCTTTTGTAATTGTCTGAAGCTCTGGACCAATTACTATTTTATTTCAATAAGTAGGGCAGAACCTCTTTATGTCAACCTAGACTTCTAACTCGCCTGCCTCACAGGTCTTCATAGAAAGAAGACTACACTGCACCTCTTTGAAGCCCAGATGGGGGTATATGTGACTTTTTTTTTTTTGGTACTGAGGATCGAACTCGGGACCTTGTGCTTGCGAGGCAGGCACCGGAACCACTGAGCTAAATCCCCGGCCGCTTATATGTGACTTTTTAACACAGAAAAATCAACATTTTTTCATTAAGCCATGGTAGCCTTCATGTGGGACTTGCCACAGAAGATATTGGACATATTCCTCTGTCTATCACTCCTTTGGTAATGATAACTATCTGGTAATTATGCAGGCCTCTTGATAAGTGAGCGTTTTAGAAATGACATGTTCAAAACAATAATATCTACTAAACATTATGTGCATTTTTGTTTGTTTTTAGATGCTTGGTGCTAATGGAATCTTTACTAAAAAACTCCAAATGGCACTGGGATTCCTTCTTCATATGTGAGCAGGCTCTTATAGTTAGCCCTCATGGCACAAGCATGGCTGTCACATTAAAACTGCTCCTGGGAAACGATGAATGTTTCATTTGATTTTTTTTCTTGTGGAGGTGGAGATAAGGGGCAGAAGATTAAAAAAGGGAGAGAGAAAGAAAGGTACATTCATTTAAAAATGACTAAAATAATATTTCTCAGTTTGCTCTCCTTGTCAAACAAGGATAATAAAACCTGTTTTACCTTCCAGAGTTGTTTTGAGGTACAAATTGGGTAAGAGATTTAAAGTTCCTTGGAGAGTTAGAAAACATGAAGTGTATTCTGACATCCCCTCCAGTTCTAGCTGAAAGTAATATAAGATAATGTGTTTGCAGTGACAGAAAGCAGAATGGGCTTCAAGGTACTAGGGACGATGCTTCCCTAATTTTTTCCTAGTATTATACACAGTGAAAGTATTGGGTGTGACCTCTCTGGGTGTAAACGAATCCATAGATGGAGATGGATGGGGGCAAATATCTGGGGGCTCTGTGCATCTCAGGTCTGCCAAGTTACCTTGAGAAATGAGCTGGTCAGCTTCTTGGTACATCTGCATCCAAAGGTGACTTCAATGAGATGCTGATGAAGCTTATACTTTAGGAACCTCTACTTTCACGGGTTCCATCCCAGATCCTACATCTGTTTGCATTCAGTTATTTATTCATTTTTTTTCTGAAATTTCCTTAAATTGTGTCACCTTCCAGTGTCACAACACTTGTTTCTACTCCCTGCTTAAAACTCGCATGTTGTGCATTTGCTGGGAAGTTCTGATCCACACTTTGCTTATGCTGGACCCTTTACCAGCACTTTGTTACAGCGTCACTGCAGTTATCTAGAATGATTGAGTTTCCCTATACATGGAGATTTTAACCTGTGCTGCTTGAAATTAATTAGTATCTGCGTTTCTAATGATCACAATGTATATGTGTGTAACATCCTAAAACACTAAAATAACCTTTTGGGCAAAAGTTTGAGAAATAGAATAATCATGTTTTAGATTTCATTGTCTTCTTATGAATACTTCTACTTACTTTACCACTAGTTGGTGCAATAAATCTTGTATCTTAACTCCCTATTACAGACATGAAGGAAATTGGAAGCAAGCTTCCAGTGTGCAATCTCTCTGGAAGGTCTTCAAAGTCAACCAGTTTCTCTTACCTCCTGGGAACCTGCACACACCACAGACTTCATTTCTGGACACCTCTTGGTAAGATGTGGTAGGGACTCAGCTCTCAAGTAGGTCTCCTTTCTATTCATGTATTCCCAAGGAAATTTTATTTTCTACAGAAATACAAAGTAAGGAAAATGTCTTTAGTATTATTCCACTTTTCTTTTGAAGGTCCCCTTATCTCTTTAACATCTATTTTGTTTAATTTCCCTTCAACAGATTATGGCATCTCAGGGTTAGAAAGGAACTTAGAGATACAGGTGAATGCTTAGTTGATTTTTAAATAATCTATGTAGCATTCTTGATGAGGCCATTAGCTAGCAGAATATATCCAGTGATGGAAAACTCATTGCCTCCACTCACTTGGCTTTGTTCCGATTGTAGGAATGTTTGTCCTTATATTTGGTTTAAGTCATTTCTCATTCCTATGCATTCAAACACCCTACTCCTCTAGGCACTGATTCCATGATGATTCTTCCCTTATTTTCTAGTATTTCTATCAAGATGCTAACTGAGGATTTGAATTCATCTACAAAGCTTATTTTTTCAACAAGAAATTTTAGAAAAATAAATATATAAAATCTCCATAAAAGCCCCGAAATAATAGCAATGAAATTAATGTTAATAGCAGTGAAATTCTAGGTACAGGCTTGCAGCTTACTATTGTCCATCAGGCATATCTCAGAGTACAATTGAGGAACTTCACTATGGGTGGAACTTGGACATGATGCAATCTCTCTGAAAGTCTTCTATTTTCTCACCTCAACTTCAAAGCTTCCCTCCAGCAGTAAAGCACCATGATTTGCACTGCCTCAATTGTTTTCTGACAAGGTACAGAATTCCAGTCATTGCAAATTCCATATAAGTAGCACATTTTGTATACTTGAGTGAATTTAACCTTTAAAAACCATTTGCTCTAACACAATAACTTGGAAAGTTGTGTTTCTTTAAAATCACATCACTTCTTGGTAGGTACTAATTTTCATTTCTGGTAAGTACTTTGTTAAACCATTTCAATCTGTGTTGGTATTAGACTATTAAGTGTCACAAGAGAGCTGCCAGAGAGTTCTTTTGAACAAAACCATATGCATTACAATAGTTTACCTCTAAATAGTCTATTAATATAGCCAAGTAGCACTTAGATGTCTTTCCTTGTTCTTCAACTATGTTAAAGCAGCAAAGATGAAAAAATAATTATGTTTATGTCATCAGTACTGATATTTATAATTAATTTTTATTTATAGTACACTAAATATAAACCAGCTTGAAATTTTAATAGGTTATGTGAATAGTAATTAAGGTATTTCTTTTCTTCTATTGCCTTATTCATTTTTAGAACTGTACTAATGAGTTTTAATGTTTTAAATATCATACTAAAGGCACATGCAGCTCAGACAAAGCCCAGGGAATGTAACTATTCAGCACCAATACAGATTATTCTCAAAGCCTTCTTCTTTAGCCCATGTGACACTCTGTGTCTCAAGGATGAAAAGGACTCTAGAAATAATTCTATGAGTTAAATTCATCCATTAAATCAGAGACAGTTCTCAGGAACCATGAATTGTAATGGAAGGGGAGTTGGGTAAGGTACACCTTAGGTCACATTCTTTCCAAAATGACAGAAAGCAATGATGATATGTGACTATGTATATAAGTGAACAGATATGAATGTAAGATGACATTCACAAGTCACACTAGTGACACCATATGATGTGCTAACACTGTACAGTTTTTCTTCTATGTATTAGTCAACTTTCCATATAACAAAATATCTGAGTAAAACAACTTAAAAGAGGAAAGATGTATTTTGGCTCACAGTTTCAGTCCACATTCAGCTGGTTCTATTTCTGTGGGGCTGAGGTGAAGCAGAACATCACTGTAGAAGAGTGTGGTGGAGAAAAGTCGCTCACCTTATGGCAGCCAGGAAACAGAGAAAGAAGGGAAGAGCCAGAGAAGAAAGGGCCAGGGACAAGATATACCCTTCAGAGGAATGTCCCAGTGTCCTACTTCCTCCAAACAGCCCATTTAGCTATGAACACCTCAGTGGTTTACTCTATTGATGAGACTAACAACTAATCCTGGCAACTCCATAATTGGTGATTTTCTCCTTGGTATGTGGAAAGATCCAGGTTAGGCCAGGTGCAAGATATATTTTAGGTACAACTAATTATTGTATGAATTGTTGAGTGAATAAACATTAAGTAATTTTGTGATGCCTTTCAGGCAATGTTGTATATCAAATCAGAGTCATATTTCTCTCCTCTCTATCACTGTATTATCCATCATTTTGCCTTAATTTTTGCTTCTTCTATCACCAATATAGACTGCCCATATTTGATCCCTGGTTAGCCAAGTCATAGATATTCCTAGTGGTTCACCCATTCCCTGTGGTTCAGCTCAGAGGATTCCTTCTACTCAAGGCTGGTTTCTCTAGGAATAAGAATTTGCTCCTTCTTGGATTCTCTTGAAACCTATTGTAGTTATTTGGCATGCAAAATGGTGTGCTAGATATCTGACTGTAATCAGCATGTTCAGCACTGCATTTAGCAATACGAATCAGAGCTGGCTTGTTAAGGGCAGAGAACAAGGTACAATGGAGACTAAATTTATGGTTCTAACAAAGATTACATTATAAAAAATACAATACGACTTGCACATTTTTAAAGAAAATCGAGTACAAGATTATCATTAAGTAAGGCTGCTCAAACCCTAAACATAATTGCCTAAGATTCCAAAGCACTTTCTTTAACATGACGACATGGCTTCATGCAGCCTTGCTTTCCTTTGGGCATTCACAAAGGAAGCACTGTGGAAGCTACCAAGGATGGTGATGGTCACATATCACCCTACAGAGCCTACAAATGAGTTCAGGACACTCTAGGTAGCATGGAGAGGAAAAAAAGTGAAGTTTGGGTTTCATATGAAATTTTAAGTTCATATACAAGAGTTCATCAGATACCAACTTCTGACCACCGGTCTGGGAGCTGTTTTGTGATATTACTTGGCCCTTGTCCTCTCTACCTCTGCATCACTATGATAGATGCTTCTGTGATGGAAAAATGAGGCCTGCTTATGAACTGGGTAGAAGTTTTAGGGCCTGGCGGGGAGTTACTATGAGCAAACTGCTTTTCTTGGGGTTACAGATGAAAAAGCAGACAAAAAAGGGGATAGGGAGGGCAGCAGCAACACTGTTTTACATGATCCATTAGGTGTTGCAAATAATAATGAAAGTCATAATAAATGGTGTAATAACTACTCTTTGGTGCATGTTTAGTATGTTTCAGAAAAAGTCCCAGGAGGTAAAACCGTATGTAAAGAAAAACTTCTACCTTAGACATGAGGAAACTGAGGTTTTCCTAATAAATGCATGCCAGAGTCAGTGTCTGCTCTTAGGTCTGTCCTTAGACCTGTCTTAGTTCTGTCTTCATGGCCATCTTTAGATCATTCTTAGATTTTGATCTGTCCCACTCGAAGGCTTCACCAGTTCTATAGTACATTGCCTGACCGAACAGGGAGTTCATGGGGACAGGGGCCTATTTTATTCATCTGAATGTCTGAATGCCAGCACATCCCACAGTTGAATAACACAATAGCAGAAGGAGTATTCTGTTCTCCCTTCCTCTCTATTTATTATAAAATATTTCGAATATAAAAGTACATGGAAATAAGGAATAAGGGAAAATATAAGGAAATAATCTATTAAACCGGTGGTTCTCTACTGCCACTACTGTTTAAACTCTTCAATGAAATTGGAAGGGAAGCAATACTCCTGGATTCATTCTTGAAAGCAAGCATCACCTTGATCCCCAAAGCAGAGAAAGACCCAACTGAAAAAGAACTATAGGTCAATC
>NW_004624757.1:4644224-4688669 GCF_000247695.1 Heterocephalus glaber
AGGGGAAGTGGGAGGGGTAGGGGAAAGGAAAGAAGGAATGGAATTAATATGAGAAAATGAAAAAATGGAAACAAAATCTTTGTAAATAGGAAGGGATGGAGAGGTTGAAGGGAGGGCAGGGAAATAGGGAAAAAATTCAGAACCAAGAGAGATTATGTAAAGGTGCACATTTCCAATGATGAATGTCATTATTTTGTATACCTAAAATGTACCAATAAAATTAATTTTTAAAAAAAGGTGGTTCTCAATTAAGGTGATCCCCCTCACTCCCAGGATAACTTGGCAATATATAGATACATTTTTGATGGTTATGACTTGGGGATATCTGCTGGAATTTGGTAAGATAGCAGCCAGGGAAGCTGTTGACATCATAGTCCTCCAAAACAAAGGTATCTGACCCCAAAGGTCAATGATGCAGAGGTTGAGAAACTTAATAGCATAATAAATCACACAGTGCTGACACCATTTTATACCCATCTTTAATCTTTCCTTTCTTCCTGAAATAGGTGTCCCCAGATGTCCTTTTATATTTCAATTATTAATGTATTTGCTAAGTATTAATGTGGATATCTCAAATGGCACAACAGGTTTTTTAGTGTGTTCTGTAGATATTAACCTACTAGATATTAATGTAAAATTATGCTTTGGAGGTTTATCCAGTTTTATAAATTAAAACCTGGTTTATTTTTTTAAATAGAAAAATAGTATTCTAATGCGTGACTAGATCTATGCATCTTTTGATGGATATTTAAATTATGTCTGATTTATAAAACTACAGAAATTCAAAAAAATCCTTGTACATATACATGCACACCAAAATTCCTTTAGAGTTTATGTATAAGAGTCAAATCTCTGGATTGTACCAATACACATGCTCACCAGCAGTAAGCGTGAGTCTCCATTTCCTTACTTCTTCTCTAGGGTTTGATTATTGTCTGATTAATTTTTATGAGAAATTCCATCTTTTACATCCTAGAGTCTACTGGGAGTCCTTAATACTTGATCTTAAAAGATTATCAAATTCTTTTAACATTTTATGGGACAGTTATTAGTATGTCTTATTTCTATTGCCTTCTATTCATGCTTAGAAGCAAATTTAATGAAAGTAAGTCAGCACCTTTTCAACAACTGCATTGCTTCTTATCCAATTGCCAAGAGTCCATGCCTGAGGTTCAACTTTCAAGCTCAAGTCACAAATTCAGGAGAATAGCTAGATGTGGAGGTGCGTGCCTATAATCCCAGCCCTCGGGGAAGCTGAGGCAGGAGGATCACAAATTGGAGCCTGGCCTGGGCAATTCGGTGACTTAGGGAGATCTTATCTCAAAATTTAAAAAGTTAAAAATGGATTGGAGATGTTACTCAACTTGGGTGCAGTCTCCAGTAACGAAAAAAAAAAAAAGAAAAAAGAAAAAAATAGGAGATTCCCTGACTCTTGTTTTACCCCTACCACAGCTAGCTAATCACAGCGTTCCCTTTTTGAATTCGTCTACTTCTCTCTTAACTCTACTGCTAATCCCCTAGCTTGGGACATCATCATTTCCATTGAAATTTCAGCAATAAGATCCTAATTGATCCCCTTGTCCCTTGTACTGCTCTTCTACAGACTGTTTAACACACACAGTCCAAAATAATTTTTCTAGCACACAAAATTGTTCTCCTGGGACAGTTTATGTCTCCTGTCAATAAATTTCAAACATCTTAACATGGTATGACTCCTTCTTGCCTCTCCAGCCTTCTCCCTAAGTATTCTTCCCTCCACAGCTTTTCCCACCTTTCCTGCTTTCCCTATAAAGCCTCTCTGCCCTTGCACACAGCACTCTGTGCCACTATGTCCTTAGAAAACTCCGTGCTCAGTTTCCTACTCAGCCTCCAGGTCTCTAAGCAGATAAGCCCTCCTTCTATTAGGATGTCTTCTCTTACCTTTCCCCCATCCAAGGAGAGTGACTGTCATTCTTTGTACTTTTATGACAATATGTTATACCCCATTGATTCCATTCCATTGGAATCACAGCTGACTTCCTCAGTAGGATTCAATTTCTTTAGGTTGAAGGTTGGTGTCCCGTTTGTCCTCACATCTCTGATTCCCCAGTGCAGAATAGTTGTTTAATAAATGGGTGAGGAATAATGGAAAGGGATTCCTTAACTTTGAAGTTTCTCAGTCAAACTCAAGTCATGAGACCACACAAGAGTGGACCCTGGGTCTAGAGACTTGACACCCACTCTTTGAAATAATGAGTGGTCAAAAGATCTCATCTTCTATTTTCTCTGCAAGACTACACCAGACCCAATCTGCCATGTTGACCCATTCTACATGTCCTATGTATTTTGGACTTGCCATATTGTGAAATGTGTTTTTTCTAAAGTATTTTCATTAGCTTTAAAAGCCCACATGCATCTTTTAAAAATTGTAAGCCACATGTTTGACATTCATTTACACTTTGCTTTTTTCTATAAAAAGAAAAATGTAAATTGATGTTCAGATGCCTTTGGGCTTTTTAATAAATACAACTTTCAAGTCGTTTTTCTTTCCATGGAATTATTACAAAGGAAAATGCCTTTGGACAATAGGTCATGGCTCCATCCCAAACTCTAAATAAGTGGTGTTTTAGTGGGTTCCAAACTTGGTTAAAGCCCTGATCCAGAGCTCTGACCCACAAAGCCCAGTTGCATTTGTTCTCTTCATTTGTGAGAGGTAAAAACAGAGGATACTGACCTTTTATTTATCTTTGCAGCTTTCAAGTATAATGTGTCCAGAAAAAGGACTCTGTACTTGGAATCAGAATATTTGAGGTCTATCCCTGACTCATGATAGAAGCGGGGATGGGATCTATACTCAATCTACTTTATGACATTAATGGCAGAATCAAGTGATAAGAATGCAAAAATAAGTGGATACAGTGAAGAGTAATCTTTGTGATTTGTTCATGGGAGGGTGAATTAATGAGGCCTCTTTAGAAGGAATATCTACAGAAAAGCTGTAAAAGTGTGTGCTCCATCACTGAAACATATTCATAAAATGTCCACTGCATTAGAATTTTTTATTACACAAATGATACAATCTAAATGAACATACTTGGGAGATAGTTAAATAAATTGATGAAATACTATGAGATTGTTGAAAATTCTACATATATACATACATAGAGGGCTCCAAGATATAATACTGGAAAAAAAAAAGCAAGGGTCATGTATTTTGGGTTGTTTGTGAATTGAGGAGAGATGTGTGTGTGTGTGTGTGTGTGTGTGTGTGTGTGAGACAAATCAACAAAGAATACTTTTTCATGACAGTATGCCTCAGAAAATATATTAGAGCTTATTTTTGGAGAAAAAGCTTGGGTAAAAGTTTTTAATTTTCATTTTATGCTATTTTACACTTGCATTTTCATGCTACCTGCATGTATGTTTAGCAGGCTTGTGGGACACTTTTGGTTTCTTCATTTTATTAATTATACATACATGCAATACACATACAAACACATACATACACATAAATATTAAACAATGCTTACAGAAACACAAAGGTTTCCATCCAATAGAAGGGAAGTTTGGTGGAGCCTGTAATACAAAGCACAAACCTCAGAGCTGACAGAAATGGGTTTGTCTCCTAGCCAGGCCTTCTTTCTAGTGTTATCAACCTGGCAAAAATATTTGAACTCTCTGAAACTCAGTTTCCCTATATGAAATTGGGAGCAATAACCTACCTTATAAAGCTATTATGAGAGTTAAATTATATAATAAATAATGCATAATAATAATAATAATACATAATAAATAATGCATAAAACTGAATACAGCTTGCAACATGGCAAACCCTCATTATGTTATGTTTATAGTTATTGTTTTGCTGTTGTTATTATCATTATTACCCCAATAATATAGCTAAGACCTTTAAACCTCCTTCTTCATTAAGAATACTATTTCATCATGATTTAGTCCCCAGCTTTGTTTCAGGCCTAGTTTTAGAGGAAGGAAATGTGAGAATATGCTCCTAGTATAATCTAGCTGTTGCCAAAAGGCTTAGAGTGTTGGAAGTGTAACCCAAGTATGTTGAAGAAGCTGATTTCATTTGAACCATATTCTTCATCTATGATCCATGGCCCTGAATTCAAGGTCATGTCCCTTGGGACTCTCAGATGAGACATGGCTGCTGAACCTCCCATGTAAGTGGGAGAGTAGTTCTCCTACTCACATAAGTTCTCGGCACTCCAGCATCTCTGGTCTGCAGCTTATGTCCTTCAATGCCCATGGTAGAGTCCATCCCTTGAACAGACTTTTCTAGAGTTTGAAAAAGTCAACATGCACTCCTGACCTAAAACCATTTCTTGACTCTGAAAAGAAATTGTTCCTGGAAGTGCTTTAGGGGAAAGATTTGGAGGAGCAGCTTTCCATTTTGCCTTGAATTGCAGACTCACATTAAAAAACATTAAGGATAATAAACTGGAAATTCAATTACCAGGCTTGAAGCCAGAACACTGCACAGTCGATTTGGATTTGCATCTTAACTTATAGCTTGTTCTTGCCAATATTACTTACAATTCAGACCTTTGCTCATGGTATAAAAAGCACTTAGTGCACAGATGATTTCTCACCAAGCACTTTTTGATGTACCTGCCCAAATGTCGATTTGGGTATGAGTTTAAATTAGAAAGAAATGTAAAATAGCTCTTCTCTTTATTGTTTTTATTTTTGCACTTTAGGAACTCACAGAACTATGACATGGATTTCAAATTTCTACACAACATGGAATGTCTCCTCTGGGATGCCAATCAAGGTTTCTATTGGGGCTACAGTATAATTTATTTACAAACTCTCATGTTGAGAGGTAGTCACCTGTCTTTGGGAAGAGGATTCTTATTATAGGGGTTAGGGAAAGACTATGAAGATATGTTATACCTCATCAGATAAGCAAAGAGAGTGACTTTTTGGCTTATTTTGATTTCTTAAAAATAATTCATGTATCTAGATGTAGGTTTTCATGAATCTTGATAAAAAACCCTCAAGGTAGATCTCAATTGTTGAAAAGTAGCATGCCTTAGATGTGAAAGTCACAGCCAGAACCATAGGTGTGAGTTCAAACCCTGTCCTCTACCAACTGTGTGAATATAGACAAATTGCCTACACTTTTTTATGGCTGAATTCTCTCATCTGTAAAATTGGGATGAAGAGGAGAGAACCTACCTCACATGGTTGGGTAGTGCTTGAGGGAGTGAATAATGTGTGTAAAGCTCTGAGATTAGTGCTTGGCAATAGTAAATATGAAATAAATGGTAATTTTTATTATTATCAGGTGTGATTCATAAAAGTCTTACAAGAATAATTATATTATTCTGCTTGGGATGGAGAAAACAGTGGTTTATATTTGGAGGCCTCCTAGGAGTTTGGCTTTACTTTATAGCAGTGAATCTTAATCTTGGATGCACAATGGCATCACCTGGTATCAAAGTATAATTTTCAAAAGTTGAAAACTTGAATCTGATACAAACATACAGTGAACATTGCCAAAGGCTTATTTGATCCATTTCATGAGAGAGCCAGCAGGATGAGTTTAAACTGGTTCAAAGAGAATTAGAAAGACCACATGGACATGGATATGAAAGGAGGCTAGAATTAGCTTGCTAACTGAGATACAAAACTGGTTAATGTTCTATGGGGCAAAAACTGTAATCTTGGAATTGGGCAAACATTAGCATCTCTACTGGGGAAAGAAGGTATTTGTATTGTTATTGGACCAGAGTCCACTGCACTGATATCAAATATTTACAACATGGTTGTCAAACTTGGGCATGTGTCAGAATCACCTGGAAACTTATTAAAATTACAGCAGCCCAAGGGCTATCATGTTTCATCTACTTTACTAAGCTTGCACTTCTATATTCTTTAATACCATTATTTGTAATGCTGTTATGTATCAAAGGTTGCGCATCACTGTTTTATAAGGCAACATCTACTTTTATAGAAATGTGAAATATCCTGGGGAAATAGGAAATTAAGTAAAGGTATATTACCTTAAACAATTAGATAGTCTTTGATTTGGACTGTTAGATAATGCTCCAGGATAACATTAAAAGGCCATGTAGTTATCCTTTAACTGATTTCTATTTTTTCCTCTTAATCCTGGGTAACACTAAAACACACACACACACACACACACAACCTTGCATATAGCTAAGTTCCATTCCTGACTTCTGATTAATTGGTCTTAGGAGTGGCTTGGGAATCAAGGTCATAAAATCTCTCCAGGTGATTGAAACGTGCTGTCAAGGTTGAGAACCATAGACATGTGAGTTTCCCTCATTTCCTCACCATCCTATGTTCTACTTTTTACATAGTATCAAGAATGTGGTATGTGCTCAACATTAGGCATGAATTTATAAGTTAATAAATTAAATGAGTATAGAGCAATGTAGAGTGGTATGTTGGAGAAGACACTGACTTTTTTGCCAGCCTTCAGTAGAAGGGTATTTTACAGGGATGGCTATCTCATTTTTATTTTCCAGAGGAGGTAGGGAATTCTCCAGTTAGTGTTCCTCTTTGACTGGTACACCATGCATAGCTCTAAACCTAGCTTACAGATTTTTTGGTTTTGACTAAACTGTCTTTTCACCTGCTCTAGACAAATCTTTGTTTTCAAATTCTTATCTTCCTTTTTTCTTTACTGAAATGTTGCTGAAGTTTCAGTTATTTCCCAAAAAAATCTTTGGAGGGAATTCTTTTTTATTAGTACATAATACCATTTATCTCGGGAATTGGTATACATATATCTCACATCATAATTATTTGACTTCCTGTTTTCCTCCCACCCCCACCCCCATTCCCACATCTCTTTCCTATCTCCACAAAATCTACCTCTCTGTTTCCTATCACCTATCTTCCGTTATAAGATAAAAATAATTCTTTGTGATGTTTTACTTTTACAACCTCAGAGACTGTCATAACTACTCAACTTTTCTACCACCCCAGGATTCCCATGTTTTCCCTCTGCTTGGTGCTTGCCGTGTGGTGTTAATTGTGGTAGCCAGGAAGATGGGCTAGAATCTTCAGTCATCATTCCCTTATTGGGATTTATACTTTCCACCCTCTTTGCCTTTGGGGGGGGGTGTACTCTAATAGAGCTGAAAATATCGTCACTACTGTCACCACAGCTCTTTTTGAAAGTGAGTTAGTTGATAAAAAAATAATATCCATAAAATTTGGGTTGGCTGATATGGCCAGAAATGCCTATAATCTTAGCTAGTTGGGAGACTGAGGCAGGAAAACCATAATTATGTGTCCAATGGTAGAGTAACATTGAATTCACTCTTTCCACAATGATACCCTAGAAGGATGAAGAATGCATAGGTCCCTACTAGATAACTGTGCAGGATTCCAAGACTGCTTGGAGATACCTCCTCCACAAAAATGGAGATGAGAAACAGATTCAAAGAGCCAGACCTTCATACCAGAGAGACAGCACATGGCTAAGAAGTATAAAATAATAATCTTAAAGTAAAAGAGATCATTTTGACTGGAGAAACTATGAATGCTACACAGTATCTGAGTTGAACTTTCAAATATATGGTTTGAATATAGAGATGGAATTATAATCATCCTCACTCCCATTTATTAGACAAGGAAAATACAGCCATGTAACCTCTCCCTCCTTAAGAGATATGAATTATTTCTGGCCTTAAAATGGCTCTTTATGCCTCCAGCCAAGCACCAACTCATGACCTCCCACTCTAGGCAACCACTGATCTGATATCTATCACTATGGATTAGATTTGCACATCGTGCTTGGTATTCACCTGTGTTATCTCATTTGATCCTCACAGAAGTCCTCTTGTGTAAGTACAGTGACCATCTCCGTTCTACAGATGAGGATACAGGCTTAGCTTAGTCTGATTTGTTCCAAGTCATACAGCTGGAAAAGGGCAGATCTGGAACTTGAACCAAAGCTTATTCCAAAGCCTGAAGCTCTTATCTAATTCACACAAGGAAAATATAAGCAAGAAGAAAGAAACTGTAGGCTAAGTATACCCAATAGTGGTTTGTTTGGCTGTAATGGGTATTTGAGACATATCAAAAAAGCTTAGCTCGAATTTTATAGATTTTGATGGTTCTCTCTACCAGTAAGACCAAGGATTGTGTGTACCTGTAATTCTCTGATGTTTTAATTACTCTGACCCTTGAGCCTGCAGGCTTAACTCACCTTCTAAGTTATTTTTACATGTCAAAGACCATCCTACTTATGAGGCAGAGGATAACTCCCAGGTGGTCCTGTGAAATATTAAGTGTTGACTTCATAGTATCAGGGCTGTTATTTATACACATGCATGTACACATTTGTACAGAAATAAATACAGTAAACGTGGGCCTCTGTGCTGGAGTGTGGAGCCAAATGTCAGCACATTATCAGATTTAAATTAGTTGCCTGATTCTATTAATAATCCTGGTTTTCCAGTTTCTAAAATAAAAAATTCCAGAACAGCTGGACTCAAATATGAAACAGAATGGCAGAATACAACCCTGTAAGCAGTAAGTAGTCTGTCTATAACAGCTAAATAAAGTTTGCAACTTCATAGATTTGTGTAGATGCCTATAAAAAAAAATCCATGAAATTCTAAGTGCTTTTTAAAAACAGCATAATCTTTAACCAGTAAAAGGGACTGATGATGGTTTACCAATGATGGGATTTGGAAAACCCCTATGACATCTCATTAAAATTGGACAACAAGGCTGAATCTAGGAGCAGATAGGGTCCACATTTGTCAGCTGGCTTTAATGAAAGGGGAGCATAAGGGCCCCACCACCCACCCAGATTTCTGGATTCCTGCACTTAAAAGTTTGGATTTTAAAATACAGTGCCTTTCCCAATCCAGTTCAAAGTCCATTCTGCATTTGCCTCCTGCTGTCCTCCCCTCCCCAACCCTGTACCTCTAAACAGGCCCCTTCCCTGAGGATGCAGTGAACTGTGCTTTGCTTGGCCTTTTACCCTATCCGTGGGTCCTCCTTTCTATACCACACAAAATGCTACTCACTCTTCTAAGCTCATCTGGAACAACCACTCTCCATGACATTTGTAAGACACTGCTCATGGAGTCCTCTTTCCTGCCCAGGAAAAATAAATCATGTCCTCTCTGCTTTTCCCCTAGCACTGTGCTCATGATCTATTATGACAAATATCTCATCTTTTCATGGTGTCTACCTTTTGCTTGCATGACAACTTTTTCCTCCTTGTGGCTTTAACTCATGATCCTGGGGCCCACAGCATTGGTTGATTTCACCTGGGAAACTGTTAGAAAATCAGAATGTCAGGCAGACATTCTGACCCAGATCTACTATCTGAGAAATCCGTTCTACCAATGTCCCTAGGTGGATTCATATAAACACTAATGCTGAAGAAGTCTACCCTAGGGAACAAAGAACATGAGTTAGTGATCTTCTGCTTCCTCACAGCACCAAGCAGGGTATGTATTAATTTTTAAAATAGATGCAAGGAGCCACATTCCAGACACTGTGTTAAGAGTCAGGGATACAAAGATGATTAGGACATGAATCATATGATATTAGAGTCATTGCAACTGTGGCTGTAGGTCAGATAGGAAAAGGCCAAGTCTATTGAAAGGCTTGACAAGGTCTTGTGGTCCAAGAAACATAAAGCTGGGAAGTATTCTGTAGATTTCTTTACTGTAGGATGTCTTAAATCATTTAAAATATTTATGCCTTATGTCTCTATAATGTGCAGCATGCCCCAATTTATCTGGTCATAGAATTTTTATTTATTTACTTACTTATGCATGACCTATCTTATGGGATTGTTTCTTCAAAACATATATTGGGAATCATTTGTCTACTCCCATAAGAGTGGTTTTCATGTATTTGGCCTGATAATAATTATTTGTATTGTTTTATATGGTGATTTAATTGCCAGTCATCTAATTTTTCTTCTCAATCACACTGTAAGGTCTTGGAGAAAAAGGAAGGATCTTATTGCAACTTTCACATTACTACTCAATCAGTATTTATTGAAAAGTTATACCATGTCTGCCTTGAAACATGTTGCTAAATCCCTGATTGACAATAAGCCCAAAGGGGATTGAACATGGTAGGAAAGACATCTGAGTTGGGTTCTATTTCTGGCTCAGCCATCAGCTGTGTTGATTCTGAGCCAATGATCTACTGCTCTGGGGCCAAGCATAGTTATTGGGTGACACCCCCCCATGGTGTCTGAATCTACAATTTTAAGAGTCTTCATAGATATAAGATAGCCTTAGAAAGGTTTGAAGTAAATAATAGGGAAAATAGTACACCTTATTCTTCTGAAAACAGTTTTTGAAAATTAGAGAAAGTCAGCATTTTAGGATGATGTAAAGGACAACCATCATTAAAGCCATGAAATGGATATAAAAATCTTCAGACAGATATTTCAGGCCTGAAATTCTTCACTCTGTAAAATGGGAATGGTTAACATCTGTTTGCCTGCCATTATCACTTTGAACTGGAATAAATCTTAGGAATGATGGCTTTTCCAATTTAAAAAGTATCTACTAAAAATGTAATTTGATTGTAACCATGATAAAAAATTGATGCATTAAATTCTAAAGAATTAATAATATAAAAATAATACCTTATGATTACATAGCAAGACCTTTCACATTGCTCAAAGTACTTCACACTGATTAACCGTAAAACTTCATTTTATGGGTAGGGGAACAGAAGTCCAGAGGGGTGAGGCCAGGGTCACAGTCAGAGCTGGGTCTTGCCCCTGGACCTCCTGTTTCCCTGTCTGGCCTTTTTGCTACCCCCAGATAGCAAAAGAATGTTTATTCTGACCTCTAGCCTGGATGATAAAAGCTAGCTTCACCATGAAATACATGTGTGTGTATTGTGAGCTGTGTATTTTTATATGGTTTCTTGAAACTGACAGATGAACAATGATAATTGGAAATGGCCATGTGCTGTGGCAGATTTGAAATACTGTAATAAGTTCGAATGCTTCTGGTGATAAGCAGCCTTCACTTACCTGAAATCAGGGTCCATGATTAACTGGCAATTGGCTGGTACTAATTTTGAGGCAGGCCCTGAAAAATCTCTGTGCTGGTGGGGACCCGCAGGTCTGAGGCCACCCTCCTCTGCAGACTGGCTGAGGTTGGAACAGAGAGGACTTAGCGGTGCTTCTCCTCCCAGCCCTGTCTGCCTCCTGGTTCCTGGCAGCCTCCATTCCCTGTATTTCAAACTACATTTCCATCTCCATGCATGATGTCCAATGTGATTGCCCCTTCCCTTGGCAGGGCCCATCCACCAGCCTTGCTCTGTTATCTCCCTGTTGGCCTCCTATGTCGGTGGACTTGTAGCTCCTTATGACCTGCTGAACATTAATATTCACTAACTTGTTCCAGCGAGCTACGCTTCACCGAGCGCATTTTCACCTGAAAAGACTTGTTTAATATAAACATTTGGTTAATATTCTGTACATTTGAAAGTATTTTATCAGCATCAGTATAGGACCAAAAGTCATTTAAATTCAATGGGAACGATTATGCGCCAAGAATTGGTCCTTTCCAAAAGAGTGTGTTTTCCCCCTACTATAATGTATACATTATAAAACTCACTTACACGGTTGATAGGAACACTTTGTGGACAAACTAGCAGCCCTGCATTTCATCTGACTGTGTATTCATCAGCTCTGATGCTAGTGCTAAATGGGGGAAAATATTATACAATATTTCTTTAAAAACTGTCTAAATATAATTATCAGCATCTCCAGAGGGATAATAATTATCATAAGAAGAGCTCATCAGAGGAAACACACATTTTGGTGAGTATCTTCTGCTCATGAGTCTCTGCCCCCTTACTGAAGGAAGCACTAAAATTCCTCTTCTTTTTTTCTCTTTTACCTTTCTAAGGAATCCTAGCTCCCTGAACTCTTCGTTTGGCCCCTCTACAAGTTTTCTTTACCTGTATCTCTGTGAAACTAATTATCTCAAACAGTCATTAGATACACAATGCAAGCAGCTACAGGAAGAGCTGACATAGATGAGTGGAAAATAGATTTCTACCTGGCTACTGAGATTTGTCTGTAGTATATTCCATACTTTTGGGTAAAATCTTCACAAAAAGAAATTATCATTTCTTTGGATACTGTTTTTTTTTCTTTTTAAAACTTGGAAATAGAACTTACTGGAGAGTAAATTTATACACACACACACACACACACAGAACAAGTAGGAATCAATCACACACACACAGAACAAATAGGAATCAATGTGGCACTAACTAGGTCAAAGATCCATTATGTCCCTTCTTGGTAACAACTCTTCCTACTCCATAGAGTTAACCATGCTCTAAAGGGTACCTGGAGTTTGTTCATTTTAAAGTCCCATGTAGAATTCTGATCATAAATGAATTTATTTATTCATTCTAGTATTGTCAGGCATTTGGAAATTTCTATTTGTGGCTTTTACACATTGCATACTAGAACATATGATTGTTATGTGTAATATTTGCATTACTTTACTTTTATTGGACAATGTCCAATTCTTTTCCAAAATGGTATCACCAGTTTTTATTCCTCATTGCAGTACATGAGATCTCCATCAATGTTTGATATTACCAGACTTCTAAATTTTGGCCAACTGGGTAGGTATGCAGTGGTATCTAACTATAGTTTTAATTTGCATTTCTTTGTATATGAATGAGATTATATATGTTATTTGATTTGTTAGTAGATTGTTAGAAATTCTTTCTCAAAGTGTCTGTTCAAACTCTCTTCTCATATGTGTAGTGAGTTGACAGATTTGAGTTTCTGATAAAGAATGACAGCCTTGTCATTGTGTTTAGAGAATACACAACAGCTGATCTTTGACATCATTTAGCCATAATGAAGACAACACATGAGTGTTCATTGCTTAGTTTGAGTTGCTATTTCTGTTATTCTTATGGGCTTCCGTAGTAAAGAAAATAGGGATCATTCTACAGGTCCACTGGAGCTGTATCAGTGTCCAGAGTCCTTTCTATGTACTTGGGTTGTTTCAGAAGGCCTCTATTCCTGCAAATATGATTTAGATTTCTGCAGCAGGTACTTAATAATGTATACCACAGAGTTTCAGAAAATTGTAAATGCCTATATGAGCAAATAACTTACAGGAACCTGGATAAAGACCAAAAAGTAATCTCTTGGATTCTTAAAAATCTCATTAGTGCTTTGACCGTGTGAATATTTGGGTCCTAATTGGCAACATAACAATATACATATTGTCACATTGAGTCAGAGCACAAAACAGTCATCCCAGAATTCCTTATGAGGAGAATAAAATTGGGCAAGAATGTGCCTAACTCACCCTCTGTGATGCTACTTCAAATAGTCCAGATATCCTTAGACTCTAGAACATATCCAGGATTTATCTCTTACAGTTAAACACTTCTTGATTCTATTTGTGGTCCCAGAATTCACACCTTCACACCTGTATGTTTCAATGTCTGACTCTCTAGAAAGGCCGTTGGTGATTCTGGTTGCTCCCTCCTCCAAAGAAGGTGTCCTTTTTTGACTGTAGATCTTTTCTAAGTCACCACACAAGAGCTATTTTTCACATTAGAGAGAACTGTATGTGGGCTAAGGACTGATCAGTGACCTACCTGGGCAGTAGCTTCTATGTACAAATCCCTTGCAGATATGTTTGCTTAAAAGCTGTGACAGTGGCATGGCCAGTGCCTTGCCTAGAACAGAGGCTCCTATAACAACTCAATGCTAATTGCAGTCTTGGGATATATAAGGCTGTACAGCTCCCTCTGCTCTCTCCTCATTTTGTGATGGAATCAGTTGACTTTAAGCTGAACATATGGCAGTCGCTATCATAACCCAGAAACCATTCCCTCTGCCATGGCAACCGAAGAATCAATGCACACTTATGGCTTGGCCTCACTCAATAAACAAACAATGGTACAACGTAAAGTTTTATGTGTTTGCTTGCACTTTTGTTTTCTTTTCCTAAGCATTTAGAATAACAGTAGAGTATTAATATCTTTTCTTTTTTTAAATATCTTTTCTTTAAACACGTCTCTCAAGTCTTTCTGTGAATAGAGATGCTTGGCATTTCTTACATACCTTGTTCTACTTCATTTTTGTAGCAGCTTCTTAATGGAACTACATTGCATTTCCAAATTTCAGGGATGCTACTCATCTTTGAATGCAACGGATCCCATTCAATTTTCTCCGAAAGATCTTTGAAATTGATTCACTATTATATTGTTCCTCAAGCCTACACCCGAGGGATAGCATGGCGATTAGAGAACTGCCCTAATGCATCTGACAACTGTAGACTAAATAATTTGGCTCAATAGTGATGGGAATATCAGAGCCATGCATTCTGCTGACTGTTTTAAGGGTAAGTGGCTTAGGTTTGCTCCCTTGTCATCTTGGTGGGGCATTGTCTCCTTGTTCATCCTTGAGGGTTAACTGCATCTTATTGTCTATATCAAAGTAGTTGTAGCACATAAACAGTTAGAGAGGGAAGCAAAAAAAGGATATTTTCTCCAAGAAAGTATTGGCAGGAGCTATTTCTTCAGACTTTACAACCTCATCCCAAGAAAAGCCAAGCCAAAGAGTTGAAAGGAGCAATAATGGGGACTAGAAGGCATGAAAATCTGGTTTCTGCTTCTGTCTGTACTCAGCTGCCTGTAGCCCCTTGCACAGTCAGGGTGGGTCAGACCAGGTTGAAAACCACCTTTCTGCATGGAACCCATGTTTCTTTAGCTCTCAGCAGTCTGCTGTTCTCTCTGTGTCATGCTCACCCATTAGCATTTTAATTTAGCTTCATATGGCACCGTTCTGCAGATGGATTTGCTTTCTTGCTTTTGTTTACTGTAGAAGTGACAAACATGAGGGCATTTTCGAGTCATGAAAAAATGCCGTGAAGTTGTGAAAAGGAGGTGACTTCTCTTTGCCAAACTCAGAGGAAAGAGATAGCAGAGATGGCTCTAACGAGGACCTACAAATGTTCCCAATTCTAAAATGCCCAGGAGCTTTGATCACATCAAAACGAGGAATCCTGATGGAGCCTCGAGACTCAGACAAGACCCTGAACTTCTCTCTCTCTTTCTCTGCCAATGGAATGTGGCTCATCCAAATCTTCAGGGAGTCACTGAGCCGATCTTTCCATTAATGGAAAGAACTCTTTCTTTCTGGGGATTCTGAACAACATTTGGAAATGAGATACATACAGCTTGGGAGAGGCATAATGGTGAGTTGGGAAGCTGTCCGTCTTGTGAAACCATTTTAAGACATTGAAGGGTTTCTGTTGTGTAATCCGTCACTCCTTGGGGTCTATCCATTCATACATTTACCTGGTATTCCCTGAGCATTCATTTACAGATTAGATGTATAAGTAAACAACTCCTTCATGGGAGGTTTAAAGGTGGAAACATGACTGTTTTGGGAATAGGAAGCATAAAAACTGTCTTGTAAAGATCACTTCTTCCATATACACTGGTTATACCTGAGCACTGCACCTTTCATTTAATATTTTTTGAGACTTAGTGTAACCTGTACAATCTAAGTCAGGAGTGGCCAATGCTTGTTCAATATACTTCCAATCATGAATCCAGAGTTCACAACAGACATTGCTAATCAAACACAGCACTCTTTCCTGTTGAACCACAACATAGTACTCAGGGTCCTTCTCAGAGTAACCTGGCCGTCAGATGCTACCAGTTGATCAGAATTGAGATGCAAGATGAAACGGCATACCCTTCCTGGTCTAGGATAAGCCATGTGTTTCTTCTTAGTCTGGAAACCTTAGCTTGCAAAGTATAAATATTCAACTCTTCACACCATTCCTTTTCCCTTTTCCTCTTGTGAAACATTCCAAGTACAGAAGGGACACCTATGCCTGGCAATCACAGTTTTGTCTTTTGTCACCTTCCAGCCACCTCTTTCCTTATATTCCTAAACCTTGTCCATGCATTTAGTAGGGCTTTGGGTTGCCCTGCCATGGTACATCCTGTAGTCCCCGGCTGAGTCCTTATTCCATGGGGATGGTTGGCAGAATTCTGGGATGGCTCCCTGGATTCATTTCCCCTTGTGTTCACACTGCTTTATTCGTATGATTGAGTTACATGCCATGACAAAAGGAACGGATTTTGCAGATGTAATTAAGGTCCCTAATTAGTTGATTTTAAATTTATCACAAGGGAAATTATCACAGGTGTGCCTGGCCTAATCAGGAGAGTTCTTAAAAGGCTGAGACCTTCATGATGGAAGAAACAAATTCTCATGTTGGTCTTAAATGATCAAACAGCTATGGTATGAACTGCCTAAGAAAAGTGGCACGTAGCCAGACCCTGAGAACAGCCTCTAGCTGCTGAGGGCAGTCCTTGTCCAAAAGCTAGAAAGATAATGGGGATCTCATTCCTACAAGAAAATAAATTCTTCCAATTATCTAAAGAAGTTTGGTGTTGGAGATTTCTCTGTTTTAATCTCCAAATGAGGATGCAGATGACCAGAATTTTGTTTTCAGCCTTGTGGGGCCCTCAAATCATGGAACCTGAGACAACACATTTGGGTCATGTTAAGTCTCTCAGTTTGTGGTAACTTGCTACACAGTAATAAAATACTAATGTACCAGGCCAGATGTAAATCAGCTTACAAGACTGACTCCCTAGCCTTTTCTGCTACCTCTCAAAATCAACAAAAAATCATTTTGTTTCAAGAGTCATTGATTTTCTTGTAGGAAGATGAGTATACAATAATATAGTCAGCCCTTGTATCATGGGCTCCACATCTGCAGGTCAGCCATGTCAGTATACAAAATATTTGAAAAAATTTTTATGTCCATACTCAACATGTGCAGATTGTTATAGTCATTGTTCACTAAAGAATTTTGTGTAATGACTATTTACATAACATTTATATTGTATTAGATAGTATATGTAACTGGAGATGACTTAAAGTGTATGAGAATATGGATTTTGGTATCCACAGTAATCCTAGAAAGGATCACCCCTGCAGATACCTAAGGATGACTATTCAGTAATAACAACAAAACTGTGATAATATCCACATAAAATCCTAATAAACAGTATTAGTTCTCCTTCTCTTCTCCACCCCCATATGTAAAGAGGACCCATGTTAGATGCTACTTGTCCATGGATTGGATGGTTGTGGTCTATGCCTTAGAAAATCTCTAGAGCTGTTGTAGGCTGAGCCCTATCTTAGAAGGAATCTAATGCATTCCAGACTCTCCTCCAAGAATTCTTGTGTTTCAGCAGTTTGCCCTTCCTTTTGCTCTATTTTCTCTACTACTCTTTTCTGTGAACATGTTACCTCCCTCATAAAGGGAGGCTGCTTTTTCTAAGGCATTTGGTAGGAAACAACCATTTAATCACTTACATTTTGAAATGTTCCAGACAAGAGTCTGCATTCTCACTGGGTCATAGCTTGGGATGGCAAATTTAAAACAAATGATTATTTATCATAGGATTTTTAAAATAAATAATATAATAGATTCTTCTTTCTTTTGGGAAATGCCTTTTTGACTCATTTTTATTTGGAACTTTCATTAATTTTTTTCTGTCCAACAATAATATAAGAATTTTACCCACTTTATAAGGTTGTGAAGATACAACAAGGAAGTGTGTGAAGAGTTCTTAGCATTACAATATGTGTACCACATGCTTAATAAATCTTAACTACTATTATGATAATTAGTATGAAATATTTATCCAGCAATGTATATGACCTTAAAGTGGAAAGCATAAATTTCTGTGTGCCAGTTGGCAGAGTTACAATAGAGTCCCACTATTCCACTATTCTTTTTTTTGGTACCCGGGATTGAATTCGGAACCTTGCGCTTTTGAGGCAGGCATTAGAACCACTGAGCTAAATCCCCAGCCCAAAAGACTGTTAGACTACCTATCACTGCAGGTTCTGGTCATTCATGGGTAGGCAGGGCTCAGGACGCTGAGTATAAATTAGAGGATCTGAGCCTGCTGCAAAAAAGACAACCAAACTCCTTATGTCAAGAGAAGCTTAGTTGAGAGAGGGTTGAGATAATACTAGTTGAGAAGTCTCTAGGTTAGGCTTTTTCTAGACCAATGAGGAAGAAAGAGAATTATGAAAGAGTGGATGATTATGAAATCTCAGAATCGAGAAAGTCTAATCCTGGAGCCATGGCTGATTATGAAGATAAAGAAGTGTGTGTATTGGGTACTTAAAAATATGCCAAACTGAAAAAAAAACCTGGTTCTTACCAGAATTTCTTCTTTCTGGGCCTGCAGAAGGTCTATTTAAATATTCATGGGCTCTGCATCTGCAAACTCAGCCAATCATGGATCAATATATTAGAAAAATATTGTGCTTATACAGTGATTTTTTTCCTTGTCATTATTCTAAACACAATACATAACAATTATTTACCTATAATTTGCATTGCGTTAGGTATTCTAAGTAATGTACAGATGATTTAAAGTATATAGGCAGATGTGTTTAAGTTATGTGCAAATAGTATAGGATTTTTTAAAAAGGGACTTGAGCATCCATGGATTTGGCCATTCTATTCCCCACAGATGACTGCATACATGTATATAGGTGAGCACACACATAAACATCCACAGATATAATATACCATAAAAAATGAGCTTAGTTGGCCATAAACTTGAATTTTTTTTCTGTGTTCTTGCTGTCTATTCACAAATTATAGGTAAATTCATCAAGGGCTGCCTTAAAAACCTACAGACTGCCCACACCAATGTTGGATTTTCTTCTGTTTGGTTTGTAAAATTTCTATGTTGTACATATTTAGCCCTTTTTAAAAAATGCCATTCTTTTCCCAGGGTGCTTCTGATCACTGCATCAGAAGCATCTGAGTCCCTCCTGTTTATTGGTTGAGATCCAGCCATGCTAGTACTAAAACTCTAAGAATATCCTAATCTCAGAGTGATAGAAAGGCCTTTCTGAGGAAGATGAGATACTCAGAGGCTGTAAATGAAAAGTCAGAAGGAATTGACCGCATTCAAATGAAAAGCTCCTATTCAGCAAAACACCAGATATAAATTTTGAAGATAAAATACACACTGGAGAAGCCCCTTCTCTCCACACATCTGGCCGTTCACAAAGAACAACCACAGCCCAACTTTAAAAAGGAATAAAAAGAGAGAAAAATGGCCATTGTATACACAGAGGGAAATGACATAAGAAGAAATAGGAATGACTAGCCAAGTAAAGGCTGTTCAGTCTTAACAAAGATTGAAGATAAAAGCTTAGCAAAGATTAAAATATTTTTGGCCATTAAAAAAGCGTTGTTGGCAGGAAGGCAGAGTAATTAGCATAATTCTGGCAAATAATAGGCATCCAAAGAACCCTGGATAAATGAATCCATTGGGGAAGGGTATCATGTAAGGATAGGAAACAGTAATACTGGCTCAGTCAGTACCTGTGTTTATGGTTCAGAATATAAGCGATAGTCTAACAAGATGTCCTAGGCCCAACCTCTTCACTAAGTTCAAGCAAAGAATAACTTACTTTGGTGATTTATTTCAAATAATAGAACACAACATTTTTTGACAGTTCTGAAGTAGTTATTTTAAATCTGAGGCTACATTTTTCCCCTTTGTACTTTTGCCTACCTCTTTACCATTTCCTGCATAGATGTTCTTCTTTTTAATATCTGAAGTTCATTACTAGACTATGTCTTGGTGTGGAGAGCTCTTTTTAATTTCAATCAGATCTTTATTTCCTTCAACTTAGGAATTGTTGAATGTCTTTTAATTTCTTCTGCTTCTTCCTTTCCATCTACAAGCTGTCAGTCACTGTATATTTTAGATCTCTTATGAATGTGCCTTGGATCTCTGTTTTATTATGCCATGTCTATCTATAGTCACTCTTTTATGTCAGAGATTTTTGTGCCCCCAGGGGGCATTTGGGAATTTCTAGAAACATGCTGATAGTATCAATAAACAATATAGTGGCATTTAATAGGTAGAAACCAGTGAGGCTGCTAAACATCCTGCAGTATACAGGACAGTTACTACTACAACAAAGAATTATCCAGTGAAAATGTCAACAGAACAATACTGAGAAACACTGGATCCTGGCTGGATCCTGATATGTCTGTAATTCAATGATTTAAAATAATTATTGGGGAAACCCAGAGCTTCTATGAGAGCCCACGTGTAGATAGTATTTCCAGATATTAATGCTAATTTTAGGAGTATAGGAGCATGCAAATGAGTATCTGAAGGACAAAATCAAAGGCATGTTCTTATGTATTTATTAATATTTCTCCACCATGATGAGACTCTTATACACATGTGATTAATATTAAATAACAAATACTAGAATAAACCTTGATTATCTGACATCCTCAGGGTTTGTATTATTTGTGTGGGTTATATTTTCTAATTTATCAAAGTTTAATCTTAAAAAGACATGTGTTTTAAAAGAAAAGACGACATTTTCTGAGACTCTTGCAATGTCTCCGGATTACAAAGCAAGTTGAAAGCCCTGAGTTCCTATAAAAATACAGAAGGTGTGTATAGTAGTTTCTAACACAGTTTTTCCTCGCTATGAGTTTGGACTAAAATGATAACTGAACACGATGTATTTTCTAACAGTGATGCTTTAAAAGTCAATATCTATCAGTATTGGGTTCCGGTTCATCAGCATCTGACTGAAATTTTATTTAGCGCCCATCACATGTGTATGAGTCTCAACACGGTGGAGAAATCCCATGAGACTCTTGAACTGACTCTTGCTGACTTGATCTCATTTTTTCCACAGATACACATATCTGAGTGCTTGCCGTTTTAATTGTTTGAAAATTCATTTGCACGGTTTCCTTCAATATTTCATAGAACTTAGAAAATTAATTACTTGATCTCTTTAAGAATAAACATCTTGTCTCCTCCCTTTCTGTATTAAGGCTAATTTAAAGGGAGGAATTTAATTCAATAGAGTCCCAATGTTTACTCAAATTACACATGCATAATGAGATCTTGGTAGGAAAGGATGCTGAATGCCACCTTTGAGAATCAATCAGTACCTTGGGGCAAAAATATGATAGTCTAACCATGCAGTCATTAAGACTCCTGATTATAGCCTTTGAATGGTCAAACCTGTAGTTCTTAGGGCTCCCCTTAAATCTAAAAGGCTAAGAGTACCTTGGGAGAAGGGTGGCAATATCTTTAGGAGGCAGAAGTCCCCATTATCATCAGTGCAGTGGCTGTGTGGGCTTCATAATTTCCCAAACTCATTAATGCTCCACACTTGATAAAAATGATGCGATAAGCTAAAATAGGACACAGAAAAATTGATCTTCCATTTATGTTTTTTCCTATGGTCATTCCTTGATATTCTCCAATATCTTTTCCACAAAAAGTTGAAATAAAGATGAAAACTGACACAGATATTGTCTATTTGGTGTCAGGTGTGGATGTCATTTTCATTTCTCTGCTTTATTTTATCACTTTCAGTCAGTCTGTGGGGTTAACCAGAGAAATTTTAAGGGTAATTTATAATTCTTTCAAAGGTTGTTTTAAAGTTTAACATTGATTATTTTCATCTATAAAACAGTTCACTCAGAGGTTATTCAATCCATGGTCTCTTTGGAAATGGCAGCACCATTTGTTGAAGGATAATGGGACCATTCCCTGTTGCTTACACTTGACCATGTTTCACCAGTTTTCTCAGCCTTCTTCCATCTTTTAGACCATCTTCCTTCCTCCAACCATCCTATCTCAAAGCATTCTGCTCCAGTGTGATGTTGAGAATGGAACAAGGCAGTGGAATGCATGTCCACTGTTCAAATTCTACAGCTGTACCAGCCAAGTGACCTTGACCAAGACAGAGCCCAAGCTCTCAGAAACAACACTAGTACTCACAAATTACCATCCCACTGCTCATGAATCAGAAGGACAATGCAGGTGATGAGTGCTTTCTAAGCCACAACATCTTAAAAATATTGTTAAATATTAGTTCCCAGGACTGAAAAGCATCTTCAGGATTCCTCTTTTCTCTCTCCTCAAACTTAGGATCCCAGGGTTCTGATTATGGGAACAATCTGCCGTTTAGGACTTTAAATGACTCAACAGCAAAAACAATACTATAATTATTATTACATGTGGTTTAAATCTCAGCATAAGTAGTAGTAAAAAAAACCCCTCCTCATTCTTTCCAGCATGTTCTCCAGCATGTGTAAAAATGGGTATTATTTGGTTCAAGTGAAATGAACAAGCAAATTATAAAAATGTAGATGGTAAGACTGAGAGAGAATAGCTATGCTTACTAGTTAGTCTGCCTGGGGGTTTCGGGAAGAATGATAATGATCAATGGCTGCTTGTTGAAGCCATTATGGCCGGTTATGTTCAAGTGCATGGGCTGGAAATCCTAATCAATCAAAGGAGGGGGACAGTGAGGTCACTTATACTAGATGGGCTGATTTCCATTCAAACCAGCTGAACAGCCACTTGATTTACCAGGAGCAAGGCTTGCTGTGCAGCATTGAGAACTGTACTCTGCTCAAATTTTGTTCCTAATGAGAAAGAGCTCATTGTCCTAATTGGTTTGAGAGTGAATCTGATTCTGTCCCCTGGGGAAATCTGTAAATGCCCAGGGCTCATCTTGTCCTCTCTCATCACCATCCACCCTCATCCCCTTGAACCCTCCTCACCACTGGAGCCAGAGTGATCTATTCAAAATGCAAATCTAACAATGACTCCTATTCTATTGTCTGCCAAGACCTCTAGAATAAAGCCCAAATTCCTTAGCATGAACTATAAAGCATTCCATGATCTGGTCCCCAGCACAGCAACATAGCCTTACATTTTGCTGGTCCCCAACTAGAAATCTACACTCTAACAATGGCAGAGAACTAACAAGACTAGCTATTCAGATCGCCCCTCCTCCTTTACACAGGCTTCTACACTCTCCTCACCTGGGTACTATTCTTCCTTGTTTGTCAAGACTTAATTCAGCCACTTTTTTTTTTCTCCAACAAATCTCTCAATTTCTCTCTCTCAGATTTTTGAGACAAAGTCTCATAATATAGCCCAGGTTAGCCTTGAACTCACAGTGATCTTCCTGCCTCAATCTCCTGAGTGCTGGGATTACAAACCTGCACCACCATGCCTGGCAACCAAACCTTTCCTGTAACTCCAGAGTGAGATGCAAGGGAGATTCTGCTCTGTGCCACATTGATTTTGTACATAGCTAGCTCTTTACTTGTGATACATGGAAATGGTATGAGTGTGTGCTTTTCTACCCATGCATGATTTCAAGGACAAAGACTGTATCTCTAAGCCCTAAGCATTTAGCACAAGACCTGACAGCTTATTCAATAAGTGTATCAGACTGAACTACTAGTTGTGTCTCTAGAACCTTTGAACCATACAATACATCTGTGGCCCATGAATGCAGATCTGCTTTGATACCACAGGGGAGATTTGGAGTGCTTACCAAACCAATATACATTACCTGGCTATTGTCCACATTTTCTACTGAATAAAAAATTCCTGTGTCCCAAAATTCATTTTAGCATCTCTTTGGTTCCTTGCACCTCATAGGCATTGTGGGAAACATCAGTGATCAGGCAGGGCAGCTGTGTTCAAGGAGTTTGTTTTATAGGCACAGGAAGCTAAATGTAGTTGTTATAAGAAAAGCCATAGTGCTGGGCTATAGTAGAGAGACAGACCAAATGTTCCAGATGGAGTCAGAAAAAAGATTTTTAGGATAAGAGACCTTCCAGCTAACCTTGGAAAATGGCCAAGATTTTGAAAATTAAAGATTGGATAGAGGTAAAGGGGTAGGGAAAGATGATGCATTTTAGCCAGAGAATATCGGAGGAAAGACACAGAAAGCCCTCAGTGTATTTAGATAAGAAGGGCCCTCCTGACAGTTTGCAGTCTGATCTTAATGTGAGTCTTCTCCACCTATTACCCCCACCTCCATGCTTCAGCTGCCCTAATTCTTTTCTCTAGCATATTAGTTCACAGGCCTGAGTGAGCAGCCGAACTGGTAGGTCCCTGACTATTGGGCCTCACTTTTGGATTTCAGTTTTAGTAGGTCTAGTGATGTTGCTGCTGTGATCTGGGGCCATATTTGAGAACCACTGGAAAACTTTCCTGTTTATATGATAGAGGGAAAGACCCAGAGATATGTTCCCCTCTTTCATGCTGGATGCCATAGGAGATGGACCTCAGAACTCAACTCCCACTGTGGCCCCTGTGGTCTCAGGAGGAAAAACTGTCCCTGGAAACCACAGCCAACCACCCATTGGCAAAGCGGCCACTACCATGAAGTTACAGAGCCGCCAGCATTTTTCCAGCATCCTGGCAAATGAAAGACTAACTTGGACCATCTGGTTCTGTAACACCCTCCTACACCACTGCTTAAAAGCAGCTGAACATATTTTCCCTTATATTTTGTCAATAAAATATTGCTCCCCTAGGCTGTCAGCTTGCCACATTTGCAGCCCTTGACAAAATGGGAGAGTTAGTGGTGGCAGCAGCAAGTGGAGGGCCATGGGACAGCACCTAAGCCTTTTGCTGCTGGAGCTCCAAAACCCTCTGTTCTTAAGGCAGATTCCCTAAATTGAAGCCTTAAAGTATTTTCTTAAAAGTGGAAACAAAATGTATGGAGAGCTTTTCTGGCTGCTGTGCCCTTTCTGTCCTGTTAATTTTGCTTTGCCTTATGGCAGTGAAGAATCAATGTCCAGCATTTCCAATGGCCAGGTAGAGTGTGTATACACATTTATTAAGATTAATTAAAAAGTAACAAATTGTAAAGTAATAACATTAACAACCAGTAGAAAAAGTATAGACATTTTGACAGTCTTTTTGAATTTCATTAAAAGATGGTAGTGACAAAAACCCCAGAGACTATTTCTACTTTACTAAAGAAATAGGTCACAGATTCAATTACAGTCACTGAAGCATGGACTCAATCTATCATGGCAAATTAAGTACATTTTAGCAACCTACTTTCCTTTAAAAATTTTATAGACACTTTCAGTGGAAGAAGAAAGACTATAGAAAAAAAAAACAGAAAGAAATTGCAAAACCACATCCCACCCTTGCTCTCCTTAACCTAGGCTTTGAGTAGGCATTTGGCTTATTTGCTTTGAGTATAAGACAGAAAATCATTAAGAAATACTCAGCTTGCTCACCATTATTACTTTTCCCTCATTCATGGTTTAATGATGCAGATTTGGAATTGCGAGTGGGAAAGTGCTCCAAATTAGAATCACAAGTCTTCAAAGGGGGCCTTTGTTCTACAGGCACAGCCCCACCCGCTTCGTTTAAAAGAGGACTATTTGTATTTAATAGCTTTTATGAAATTTTTGCCTTAGGTTCTCCGCAGACACATTGTGTTCATTTCAGGAAGGATAAATAAATAAATAAAAAGGGCTGTTCAGCCCGTGGATATGGTTTAGCCAAGTGCAAATATTGGGACGATGAAACACCCTTTTGCCCGTAGCAAAATTGATTTCATGTTGACAACTGAAATTTATGAAGGGCCTCTTGCATGGAAGTGGCAGGGGCTATCTTTAAGTCACTACAGCAGCAGCCACTTTGTAGAGGGAGGGCAGGAAATCCCTGTGTTTGTCCTTTGACTAGTAGGAACCCGGGGCTAGGACATTCATCACCTAGGGCAAGTGTTTTAGGAATCTGGCCTGGCCAGGAAGCATCAGAAGCCTGGGTTTAGGTTTTGTCCTAAAAGATAATGTCACCAAAGCACATACTCAGAGTAGTGCTTGGTGTTGCTTAACTCCCCACATCCTTGCCTTTTCTTATACAACTGTAATTAGCTTTCTCTCAGTGCTTCTGTGCAAACACAGACAAGATAAGCAATTGCTTTTGCTCCTTGGAGAAGTGATGGAGGGTTTTGATGCATCTTTGAATTATCTTGCTATTGCTCAGTTAAATGAATCTCTTTGCCCAGGGTGAAGTCCAAACATATTCTGCATGTGTGTGTGTGTGTGTGTGTGTGTGTGTGTGTGTGTGTGTATGAAACAGTGGGTCAAGAGCTGACAACAGCTCTTCTCCCAGCACTAGCTCCTTCAAATTGGAGAAGCAAGATAGTGGAGGCTGGGGTGTCTACCTTATGTGTGGGGAAATTCCCATCTGTGAGACTGCTCCTGGAAAGGGACAGCAATGAGCCAGGCGATGACTCAAGGGAATAGAAAGGTAAAAGACTGGCCCCCAACTGGAGCTGTAGGTTCTTTGGGTAAAGATGGCAAGCCCCTGTCAACACTCACATGCAGGAGCTACACTTATCCTGCATGGATAAAGGACAAACGGAGATGTGCATGAAGGTAGCTGCTTAGCAGTTCACTGTGTTTCAGTTAGTTAGCCAGTTAATTTTCCTCTGTGTATCCTTCAGTTATTCACTGTAGTAGAAAAACCTATTGGAACTCCTCCTGAGCTGTAACATGTACCTACTATTGTGCTGGTGCAAAATCTCTCAATATCTAAATATATTTATGAACACACAATATGTGTGGCAATGATAGCAAATAATAATATATGATTTCACAGTACAGACAATCTCTTATTTAGATGGCTCAACTTATGATAGTTTGACTTTATGATGGTGTGAAAATGATATGCATTCAGTAGAAACTCTACTTTGAATGTTGGTCTTTTCCTGGGCTGGCAAGGTGTAATACTGATACTCTTTCAGATGATGCTGGCCAATGGCAGCTCCTAGTAAGCTACTCAATTCTTTAATTCCTTGCACAAGGAGAAACAATTAAAACCCTACAGTATTATATTGCTATGTTCTGATGTTCAGTAAGTTAGATGTATTTTGGTAGATGATATTTTTTACTTATGATGGAGTTGTCAGGACCTAACCACACTCAATGCAGCAAGATGCTCATACTATGAAAGACCCTTAGGAAGTGAGACTAAAGGAAGGACTGTGCCTATCTCAAGTTCATTTGCCAAATGTGGACAATGTTTCTGGTATTTAAAGCAATGCCTACAGTATTTAATGCAAGACATTGTCCTCAAATATTCTGGTTTAACTCACTTGGAGTGAGCCAAATATTAGTAGTTACATTTTAAGCTTTATTGAGTGATTCTAATGTACAGCACAGTCTAGTATCATTGAGTTAAATTGTTTTCCTTTCTCTTTCTATATCTCTATACTTGCACTGCTTTCAGTGTGACTTCTTCATACTGCTCACAACTTCTGAAACTGTATTTGATTCTGAAGAAGTATTCATCTCCCATGGGAGAGATGAGGATGGTACTAAGGATGGTCCACTCAGGCCTGTGGACATTCGCCAAAGCTGACAAAGCAGACAGGAGGTGGGGCTACCAGAGGACAGACGCATAGCTTTGTGGCCTTCCCCATTTTAAATCTCTGAGATCAATGCTGAGCTGTGTGAACTCAGGAACTGTTGAGAAAAATCTCTGTAAATATGTGTTGGGTGGTTCAAAAATCTGGGTAAAATGCATCTTTCTCTTGGTGAGCTTTTGAAAGGCATAATCAGATGGTGCACTGAGCTTAGTGTCCTCAGGAGATGGTATAGCATAATGATTAGGATTAGAGATTCAGTAGCTAATTTGCCTGTTTTGGAGACTCAGTCTGCCGCTTGCTAAGTGATTTTGAGCAGAGTGCTTGACCTCTATGTGCTTCACCTTCATCATCTGCAAAATGGAGAACATAATTGTACCTGCCTCACAGGATTATTCTGAGAATTAAATCATCTAATGCATGTAAATTGCTTAGTCTACGGCCTGCATACAGGATGTGCTTCAGAAAGGAAATTATTATTGTGTGTCATACTAGTTGTAATGGCCCATTCTTTGTCTTCAATTACTACATTAGTCAGCTTTCAATTACTGTGACAAATATCTGAGATGAAATTAATAAGGAAAAGAGTTTATTTTGGGTAATGGTTTTAAATATTTCTGTCCTTGGACATTTAGTTCTGTTGCCTTTGGGCCTGTGGTGAGAAAGAACATCATAGCAGGGGCCATGTGGTAGATCAAAGCTGCTTACTTCATGGTGGCTGGGAAGCAGAGCGACAAGAAAGGGGGCAGATTCCGATATCCCCTTCAGTGGTATGCCACCCGCTGACCTAATTTACTGCTGCTAGGTTCTATCCCTCCTAGTGGTGACCAAGCCCTGAACACATGGGTTTTGGGGGGATCATTCAAGACTCTAACTGGGAAGGTGCCAGAGTAAAGTGGACTCGGAATGGAAACACCCATACGTTTCAGTTTCATATGGATGTCTTTGGTCAAGTCTTTGGCAGTTTTCAAATTGCAATTTCATTATAGTACTTAAAACTCCCAAGTTCAGCAATATTTCTAGTGAACAATACATGCATCCTTATAGACAAACGTTAAGTGAACATGACTATGAAGAGATAGTGTGCGTTATAAATCAAGGTCCCCAGCCTCTGGGTCATGAACTCCTACTAGTCCTGGACTGTTAGGAACCAACTGTACAGCAGCTGGTGAGTGGTAAGTGGTGGGCCAGTGAGCAAAGCTTCATCTGTATTTATAGCCGCTCCCTGTGACTTGCATTACCACCTGAGCTCTCCCTCCCATGAGATCAGCCGTGGCATTAGATTCTCATAGGACTGCAAACCCTTCTATGAACTCTGTGCAAGAAGGATCTAGCTTTCGAACTTTGTATCACCTCGAACTCCTCCCTCCCTCCCAGCCTTGAAGCTATGAAAAGATTGTCTTCCATGAAACTGATCCCTGGTGCCAAAAAGGTTCAGGACTACTGATATAAATGGCATGTTATATTACTATTTGGAAATTGTCCCTTTGCTATAATAAGAAGAAAGGTAAAACAGAATCAACAAGCTTTATGTTCAAGTTAGGTTTTCATCACTCACGCAGCAAAGTGGTACCCAGTGACTGAATCTCTTTTTCTAGCACTGACTTAAGATAGATATCACACTATTGATTCCTTTTATCATTTACCCTTCTTTGCTGATTTTAATGCCAGGGTGACACACTGATGACATATTAACTAGTGATCTTTGTCCACATGTACATTAATTAACTGATAATGGTCTTCAAGATATAACCATGGAGAAGTGCTGGGGAAGGAAACAGAAGACCTCTGGGAAGTAGACTATGCAGACTTTCTTGGTTGAGTTATTGCCTTCCATCTGAGTCTCTTTCTGCCTCCCCTGCTCCTGTTCCCTGAGAAACTCAACTATCTCTTGATGAACTTGGCATAATATCCGTGCACAGCTGGACTGCAATATGGCTTGAGAAGAAGTACACTCACAGCCCGTGGTGTTAGATGAGCTTCAATTTGTTCAAACTGCTTGCTGTATCAGTCTGAGTCCAGGCATCAGTGTGAAAAATGGGAAATTTAGTTACCTATGTAGATAGTAATAGCAACAGTCATACCTTGAAATTTTGTAATATTTTTCAAGTTACTTCGCACATGCACACTCATTTCAGGCCATTCTTACAACAGCTTGGTGAAATAGGCAAGATGATTATTCTTAGTATAAAGCAAATAAACTTGAGACTCAGGGAATTTTTGACTGGTCTTGTCCTACAGCTGGTCAGCAGCAGACTTATGCCTTCACCAACCTTGCCTTTTGATGTGAACACTGTTTTACCTTCCCAGAGCTGCTGCCACTTTTTTTTTTTTTTTTTTTTTTCTGGAAATAGGTCACCTTTTATGTTGGGAACTCCTACCCTCCCAGCTACAAATATTTCTTTGCAGCCACCATGGTTTTACCAGACCTTGTTACTCGGACTATACCCCATTGATACAGTGTTACACATCTGACCCAAAGTAAACCAATCTTCTCCTAGAATGTTTTGAGTTGGAAATTGGAGATAGAATCAAGAAATTTCTAGTCATGGCAGCTTAGTCAAGGTTTTTAGCATGTGGATAAAGCCGGTTGCAGGGAAAGCAGGCTTGTGGACACACAGAGAAACCAAGTTGAAAAAAGAAAATCTAGGTAACCCTGGGGGCCCTGTCCTTGCTGCGTCTAGGATGACGTCCATTGTGTCAAAAAGCCTTCAATAAATTCTCCTTCTCCATAAATTTCTTTAAGTAGGGTTTCTGTTACTTACAACTGAAAGAGTTCTAATCTAACATACTCTCATGTTTTTAAATAAACAGACACACATTAACCCTGAAAATCATTTGGATTTATGTCAGAAAAGTGATTGAGGTTTTCAGGTTTGTCCTTGCTCAGTAGCTGCTTAACAAATTCATGCACACAGTTGTTATTATCATTAAATATGATTTAGAAAACTGAATAAGGCTGCTAATTAATTAAGCAGATCATATTTACTTAAGGTCTCACTGTAGAAATTGGCTCACATATAGATAAATGTTTCCTCTACCCTTCCTATTCCAGTCAGTAGCATTCAAAAACATAGTATCATTGGTTATAACTTCACATAAGCAAGATAATTACATTCCTGAATAGATTGGAGTGAGATTGTTTTTCCTGTGATTTACTAGCAATAATTACAAATCCTTGGCATCATGGAACTATTTTTTATTTGCCTTGGATTTCAGAATATGAAGACAGGTTCTAGCTTAGAAATCTCAGCTCTGACATTTACTCTGTGGATAATTTTATGAAAGTTCCTTGGTACCTCAGTTATTTCATCTATAATACGGCACATAATAAAGCTTCCTATGGTTATAAAAAACTAAATGGGTCAATATCTGTAAAGTGTTCCCAGTAATGTATAAGACACAATATATTCTATATAAACAAAAGCTATTAGTATTATTTAATAAATTTCTGGGCTGGGGATTTAGCTCAGTGGTTTCACCACCTGTCTCTCAAGCACAAGGTCCCGAGTTTGATCCCCAATACCAAAACAAAACAAAAACCAAATTTTTACTCTTAACTATTATAAAAGAATCTAAGTTGTACTTTCAAGTGTCAAAAGAAAAAAATCTATAAATAAAAGAACATTTTTAGCATTGTTCTTTGGAGTTAAATAAAAGATAATAAAAAAGCATGGTTGATAGAGAATTTTAAGTGATTCTGTATAAATAAAATCCAAGATACTACTAAACAAAAGGATGTTACAGGAAGAGAGATGTCGATGAGGAATACATGAAATTTCTACATCTAAGAAAATGCTATTACTAAGGATTAGGAATTAAGTGTGTGATCACAAATTTGGAGGCAATTTTTTTTGAGCTATGTTGAAAGCAGAGATTAATAACTTGGAAATGATAGCTAATCTATGTGGTGTAATAACAATATAAAACAAATATTTAAATTAAAAATTTGTTACAGTAAAGGACACATTATCATTAATCTCCCTCAAAATACTCCCTGGCCCTTTCAACACAGTTAGCCCATTGTTCTTGCCACTTGTGGAAACAGTTCTGAAAGCCCTCTTTCCTGACTGTTTTCATGAGGTGTGATGAAGACTATATGAAGGCTGCTGCTGAGTGCCATCCAACTCAAATGCAGGCTGGTAAAAACATTACAGTGTATCCTCATCCGTGTGTCCTAACACCCTGTGACTTCTGGCTTCTCCCTAAAGTCAAAATGACCATGAAAGGTAAAAGTTTTGAATTGATTCAAAAGACATTGAGGCAGGCATTACATAGCAACTAAAGATTTTCATGAAAGGAGTCTCGGAACTCCTTCAAAAAGTGGCACACACGATGAGATAAGTGTGTTTCAAGAGGTAGTATTTTGAGATGAATTAATGGCAATGTATCTTCTACTGTAATAATTTTTTAGAATTTAAACATTCACCATATTTTGCAATCACACCTTATATGTTTACATCCCAAGTACCAAGCAAAAATGCTTGAAGAACAGTGACATAATTTTGTAATAGAGTCTTTCCTTCATGGATTTTATTTACTGTCATAGAATCCTGGTGGCAGAGTTCTGTAGTGGAGCTGAGATGGCAGATATGTCAACCTAACTCTATTGCATTTAACTAATGACTTTCATGACTATGAAGGGAAAGGGAAAATTTTTTCAAAACATTTTTTCTTTATAGCCAAGAAACATTAAGGGTACACAAGAGTAGTCTTTTACAGAACTTCACATATTATAAAAAGAATCAGAGTGGATTATTTTTGCAATAGAGAAATGATTTCCACTGAGATTTAAAGTAAGAGAAAGTGTTCTTGTATACTAAGAATTCTACTTTCAAGTCTTGCTCTTTGTATAACTCCTTTATGTCTAACTCTTAACAGTGAGTAACTATTATTTCTATAATAGTGCACGTTTTATTCAGGAAAAACAATAATATTTGGACACGGACCAATACTCCCTTTCAAGAAAATCTTTTTACCTATTATACACTCACTATATTGAAGGGAGGGCTACCTGGTAGTATCCACTGGACTGTTACAAATAGCATTAGTGAGGAAATGAAAGAATTTATGAGCATTTTCTCTCAATTCAGCTCTATTAATGCAATGAGAGCACCGCATTTCAGAACTTTTAGCTTTGTTAGAAAGGATAGCAACATTTGAGATTTGTATTAAAAAGTTTTTAATGGTTTCATCTGCAAATGGAGTCAATTAACCAACCTGAAAACTGACATATGGAGCCATGTATACTATTTAGGGTGTACAAAAAGTTCAGTGTGCTCTATGTGAAATGCATTAGTTGAACTTCTGAGAGATTTGAGATTGATGAAGTAGTGCTGATGGGAGACTGGCACAAATGGGGTCAAGTAACTGACACCTACCTATTTTGAAAAAGCCAATATATACCCTGTTTGCTGGCAGGTGTGTCTTCCTTATATAGCAGTTTAAAACTACAAATGAAATTTTCAGGAGTATAATTCTTCCAGTTACAGACATTTACACTTACAAAGCCTTTGTATACATTATTGCTTTTAATTCTCACAAAATTGTGAGAAACATAGGCCTCACTACCCTCCAAACATTTGTTATAATGAGGAAACTGGCTTGGAAACGTAAGTGGTTGGGGAGACAGAGTATATCAGAGGTTTAACTGCATAACCTTTTCCCTCATAGATGTTTATATAAAAGACCTAGCAAGTTTTAAAGCCAAGTGGATTTTTCTGTACTTGGTATTTATTTTCCACTTGTAGCTTCTCAACACCGACCTATTCTAAAAGTCTGAACTCTCCAGGGCTACCTAGCAAGCCCTTGCTTTTTAGGCACCTAGTATCTCGCGTGTATTATCTGTGAATCTAGTTTTTAAACTTTCTGAAGCTCATGTCTAAGGCCTTTTTCAGAACATTTTACAATAGTTTGTATTTTTAAATAATTGAAATCAACCAATAGAGGCCAGAAAAATCATAAATTTTAATTGAACAGGTAATACTTTATAATTTGTTTAATTCCAGAAAAGGAGGTATGTTTTATGGTTTCCCAGAAATGAATTTCTTTTTCTTCTACCATTCCTTTTGGAAAATAAACCTTTCTTCATTTTAGCAATAAGGATTTAAGTGAGACTGGCTTCAGTATAGGGATTCAGCTGAGATTGTTGTAGAAATGGAACTATGAACCAGGTGTCTGGACTTATGAAAGAGTGGATGACAGGTGAGGGGATTTCTAAGGCAAGGCATTGATTCCTCCTAACAGTATGAGACCATGTGAAGCCTGGACTTTACTATTTTGGGGTCCCTGAACATACCGGATTATGCTAGTAGATAAACATAAGACTTCAAAGATTGGGTCCATGATGACATCCTTTGAGCAAGTAAGACTTCTGCAGTGATCTAATAAATTATTTTTATTATTTAGGCTAATTTGACTGGCTTTCCTAGCTCTTGTACAATGTGCATTTGCCTCTGATATAAGCATACACTGGCTCTGTAGATAAGTCCAGTCTTCCCTCTCTCTTTTTCACCACTCCCATCCATGCAATCCAAGAGCAAGAGTCTAAAAGGCCAATGCCCATGCTTATCTCTGGTGCTTTCGTCTTGTGCATATTTGAATAAGTAAATATCCCATATGCTTGTGAAAGCGTGATGATAAAGGTAATATTTAACCTACAGGGTAGTCAAGAGAATTGAATAAGATAATCATGATAAAAGCACTCCAATATTATCTTCCTAAAGATTGCTAACTTAATATGGAAATTATTGTCAAACCCATTTCCCACAAGTTTTTTCAGAGATAAATTTATAATGATCTGCTAATAAATCTATGGCCAAGCAGAAGCAAGAAATGTTCTGTGCAAATAGGTCATAGGTAGAATAATAAAACTTGAATGTTGTAATTATTTTATGTCAGGCCTGATTTAATGCATTATGGAATATTCCACTGTAACCACTGCGACTGTAAACAGGACACTAGAATATTAAGAAGTAGAATTTGTTCATTTTGATTGTCATATTAAAATAATTTAGTTCAAAATAGGCATCATTATATGTCATCTAGGTTTTCCTCCTAATGTGAGGAAATGTTTCTGCATGGTAAATTTGCTCAGTCTTGCAGCAGCTATTTCTGAGCTAGAGACTCTTGTAGCTCCCTGGGACTGGATTACAAGGGCTCTGGAAACTGAAAAGTCTCCCTTTGACCTCATCTTTGGGTGGCAATGGGCCTCAGGCTCTCCTGCATACTCTCCTCTGGCCTAACTATTGTCTACGACAGAACTAATATTTTCAGGAAATGCTGCACAGATGCACAAACAAGTTCAAAACCGGCTCCATTTTTCTGGTCTAACCAGATCAGACTATTTAATAAGGAAAGACTTTCTTTGGAGCTTCTCTCTTTGTAGTTGAATTCATTCCGATTGCCCCATCTTGTGGAAGAAAGAAAAATAGCTAGATTTTCCTTTCCTTTGAGCAGTATCTCAGACAAATAAATTCAACTCATTTGTCCCTGGAAAAAGATGGAAATCTTTGTCTATAATCTTTTCTCTTCCACATAATACATTTCAAATAAATTATTCTGAAGAAAGGCTAGTGTTCCTCACATATATGTAGCCTGCTCTTCTTCCTTTGCTGATGAGAGGCCAGTACATGATGGTTCCATTCAGTAGTGCTGGACAGAAATCTCTTTCTACACTGAAAGATTCAGTCCCTGACACCATAAATATAGTGTCAAGTCAGATTGCATTTCTGCACAGTTCTTAGCCTGCTGAGTTCTCAGAATTCTGGAAACAGCTATCTGAGATATTCTAGCTATATGAGATAGTCTCTCCCCCTTCTAGCCTACTTTGTTTTTATACTTATACATGGAAGAGTATATATAATCAATTTACTTGTTAATTTTTTCATTCCTCCTTTTAACGTATAGTTATTGATTTAACATTTATTTATTCATAAACTTCCCTTGATGTCCACCATATGAGAGGCTAGAGAAATAATGATGGACAAAACAGCCATCTTCTTTGTCTTTATGGGATTTATATTTTAGTTGAAGTTGAGTACTCAGACATTAATTAAATGACCAAAAATATAATTGTAAATTGTGATAAGCCCAGGAAGGGAAACTAAAGGGTATGATGAGACCATAAAAGAAAGACCAGAGCTATGAAACCTGGCCTTTCATGATGAAGGAACTTTTAGCTGATAGTTGAGGAAGCTGGAGCTAAGGAAGTGGAGCTGTGGCAAGGCAAGGCATTATCAGCAGAACCGTGAGTGGGAAAGGAATAGACAGAAATCAATGGCTGGAGTAGAGAAAAGGAAGAAAAGTAGCTCCTGATGACACTGCAGAAACAGAAGGGACTCTGATTAGCTAGGACCTGGAGGAAATGCTAGAAGGCTGGGCATCTGATCATGTGGATTTAAGTATGAAGCACTGTCAGCTGATCAGACAAGACTGATTTAGCCAGGCTTCCTCAGCTCTGGCTCACAATAGTCATGACAAAGGAGTCACAACAATACTTTCTGGTTGTCTCCATCTCCTTCTGGGGCAGCAAAATGCATTGGGCTAGACAGTTCATCCTGTGCTCAACCTCTCATCTTTAGATTAGCAGCTGTATCATTAGAAGGTGCTGTGTAATTTCTCAAATTACAATTGTTTGTGTGTGTGTGTGTGTGTGTGTGTGTGTCCTCTTGGGTTTACCCTGGACCTAAGGATGCTGTGTTTGTGTATATAAATGACAGCTGATTCTGTTTCTAAGTGACAAAGACCAGTTTGCCTCTTTGAGCACTCAGCCTGAAAGTTGCACAACACTGACATCTGCTGCTTGTGTATGATTTGAGATTGTAACAGGTCAGAATGCGCCTCCAGAGTTTAGTAGTCCACATTGTAATATGCAACAAAACTAAATGTCGAAAATGTTTGATACACACACACACACATACACACACACACACACACACACACACACGCACACATCCCTGCTCTACAGTCTTTGGTCTTAAAGTTCTCATTTTTCAGTGATATTCACGAACAGAAGGCTAATTTCAATTATGATGTTTTCTTATTGTCAGTATTGGCCAATGGGTCAGAATGTTCTCCTGATGGAAGGTCAAATTCTGCTTGGCTTTTGGTGGAGAAACAGTTGACAGCAAAGTAAGCAAATGTTTTCATTTTCTGTACATTAATACAAGGCATGAAATTAAGTGAAAAGGGGTGTTACTTATAAAATAACTTAATAATGTTGATTTTAGGAAAGACACATACTATTTGCGTAGCAGTTTAAAATTTCTAATGTGTTTAAGATGCATTTACACATTTCCTCGGTCATTCCAGCACTTATTCATTCATGTAATGAGTGCCTGCTGTATGTGAGTGATTGGCCTAGACTGCAAGCAATACCTTGTTCTTGGCAGGGTAATTAAGAAACAACAGAGTGTGGCCGTTAACCAAATGTGCTTTGGAGTCAGATTTAGTTGCTGAAGTGTCCGTATCCTTGCATATTAAGTGGCCAGTGATACTAAATAATTAGGAAACAAAGTGCAATTAATAAGTGAAAATTGCTTCAGAACATCAAAATATTCCCTCTTCTTTAAAAGCCTTCTGTTCAAAATACCACCATGTCATTTTATGGATATTGACAAACATGTTCTAAAACTTATAGGAAAAGGCAGAAAACACAGAAGAACCAACAAACTACTGAAGGATAAGAACAAAATGTAAGTTCTTATATTAACTATCTTCAAGACTTCCCATATAAATACAGTAATCAAGTCAGTGTGATAATGTTAAGAGAAGAGATACATAAATAAATGAAACAGAATAGGGAGCCCAGAAAAGGACCCTTAGGAATATAATCAACTGATCATTGACACACAAGCAAAGGCAATACAATGGAGAAAGGGCAATATTTTCAAAACTCAAGGCTGAACACCTGAGTGTCCAGTTACACAGACATATTTTTCACAAAATTATTCTGAAATAGACAGATCTACATGAACACTTCAAAACTATAAAGCTAAAAGATAGCATAGGAAAAACTCGAGGTGGCCTTCAGTTTGGCATTGATTTTTAGATATAACACCAATCTCATGGTCCATAAAAGACCAAAAATTGTCAAATTGTACTTTATTGAAATAAAAAACTGCACTATAGAAGACACCATTAAGATAATGAAAACATAAACTTCAGAATGGGAGAGAATATTTGCAAAGCATCTGATAAAAGATTGGTCTGCAAAATATAAAGATTTCTCAAAATGCAACAATAACAAAATAATCCAATTAAAAATGAGCGAAATATCTGGACACCTTACCAAAAAAGATATATACACAAGAAACAGCATACAGACTGCTGCTTAACATCATATTTCATCATGACATTGCAGATTAAAACAACTGCGATATCACCGCATACCTGTTAGAATGGCTAATGCCAAAACACAGAGAGCGCCGCAGGCCACTGAAGATGTGGGAAAACAGGAACACCTATTTGTTGCTGATGGTAATGTAAAATGATATAACCACTTTAGAAGACGGTATCTTACAAAAGTAAATGAAATCTTACCATATAACCAGCAGTTAATCTCCTTGGTATTTATACAAATAAACTGAAATTTTATGTCCCCCCCAAAAACCTATTCACGAACGTTTACATATCTTTGTTCACGATTGTCAAAATATAGAAGCAACTGAGATATCTTTAAATAGTTATTTTATGTATATCATATTGCACTTTTCTTTTTTCACTTAAAAATTTAGCTTGAAGTTTTCCTATATGAATGTGCTATAATTTATTGAACTTATGGGCATAATACTATTTACAGTCTTTTCTGTTGCAATGATGAGGAGAATGGTTTGTATGTAAGTAATTTTACAAATTTGCAAGTGTATCACTAGGAAAAAATTCAGAAGTAGATTTTTTGAGTAAAGAAGTTTATATATTTATAATTAACTAGTATGAGAAATTTCCCTACCAGATATAGTTTCCTCATCTATAAAGTAGGGATAATAATAAATATACTTCACAGTGTAGCTTTGAGAATCAAATAAGCACTTACCTTTAAACAAGTTTGAACTACTATCCTATTAATAGTGTTATTAGATGATATAAGGTAGCAAATTGCAAAATGTGAGCAATAGTACTTTAAATATGGTCTATTAATGTATTATCAAATTCTACAAATGCTAATTTGAGTGTAGCATATACAATACTATGTCAGTAACTCAGTAACAGGTAGAAATTCTTTGCATTTGGGATGTTTATATTAAGTTTGCTCCTAGCTTGTTTAAAATATTTTTCCCTTTAAAATGTTTTAACCATTTGCTGTGTTAGCCAAATTATGACAAGTTGAGAAATAGCAGATTGGGCTAATGGGAAGTTGCACTTACTTTTAAACATTTTAACTAAAATCGACTAGATTGAAAGTTTTCCACAGGTGTCATAAGGAAGAATATAAACCAATATGTTATCAGATGATTTTCACAGCCATTAATGTGGTTAGAAGATTTCCATCTAGTTCTGAAGAAGTTAAATTTTTTTAAATTTTTAAAATAACTTTATTATCAAACACACACACATACAAAAAATTAAAACCATTCAAAGAAGAACAATGCAAGGGGAAAAAACTACAATAATATTCAAATACAGTAGAACTCAACCAAAACAAAGCTGAAAAGCACTTAAACATTTTTCCATATAACTTAAAAAAGCATCTCAAGACACCAGAGGATGTGATTTGTTTCAGAAAGATCCCCAAAACCAACATTGAACAAATAATGATCTGGAAAAAAGCTCCAGTTAGTTAGCAGACTCCCCATAAGCCAAACTTCTAGAAGTTAAATATTTCAACTGGAAAAAAAATCAAATAAAACAATGCCATTCTCCATTATTAAAAGTTTTTCAATTTCTATGAATTTAAAAATATTGAGTGTTTTATTACTTTTTTTTGACCTTTATTAGTACATGTTTGCAGTACATATTGATCACATTGACTCTAGTGAGTTGGTACATGTACCCAACACATTTCAATTCTTTTTCCCCCTTCCCTCTACTCCCTTTGCATATTTCCAGCTTCATTTATATAAAATTATTTGAAATTGCTAAAATTTTTATAAATGCCCTACCTTATATATTTCTACATATTATATTGGAAGCTCCTAGTATATATCCATTTTTATCATATTCACTCAGAGATTAATATTTGCTGTTATGTTACTAACATGCTATATAATTTTAGGGACTATGAGGAGTATAAAATCACATGCACATAATAATAAACATGTATCTATAATTAACACCTTACAAAACTTTTAATTTAGAGATTTTACTTGAATATTACAAAAGGAAACTAAGTGGAATTTTGAAATTTATGAGAGTAGGATTCAAGCAGGCTTCTTTGATTACAAAGAATGGAAACAAACAGCATTGGTGGGACATGAGGATATCTTAGTGGAACTTAAGAACAAAGACTATGGTCGGTTTTCAGGAGGATCTGCAAATACAATTTAGATAGCAGCTCCCCCTGAAGAAGGTTTAGAAGGAGCTCCCTCCCTGTCCTCTGCTGTACTGGCCATCATTCTTTCAGTATAATAGATTTTAATTACATTGGGGTTTTTTTTTGTGCTAGGGATTAACTCAGGACCTTGCACTTGCGAGGCAGGTGTGGTGCCACTGAGCTAAATCCCAGGCCCTTAATTACGTTGTATTTTGATATTTCAAAAGGGTACAAATCAAGTTGTAGATAGACAGGATATGAGCCTAGATAGCAGTAAGCCATCCAGGGCCCCACCCTGTCCTGACTACAATCTTGCTATGTGAGTACAAAAACATAGAATTACTGTGTGTCTTAGTCACTTTCTCATGGTGGAGATATAATACCCAACACCTACAAACATAATGAAGGAGAGGTTTATTTTGGCTCATGTTTCCAGTCTATGGTTGGCAAGTTCTAAGGCAGAAGGGCATGTTAAAAGGGCCTGGGCAGGGGAAAGCTGCTCACATCATGGTGGCCAGAAAGCAGAGAGAGAAGGGAGGGGTTGGAAAGGAAGATGCACCCTGATAGGGCTGGCCTTCCGTGACCTGCTTCTAACCTTGCTTCACTTTCTAATAGGAAGTCAACTAAAGTCCCCCACTATGGTCTAGTCCTCTTCCAGAAGCCTCACCTATAAGCACAGAAGGCCTTTGGGGGACGTACTCAATGTGACATTTGCATATTCTGTGACATTTGCAAGAATATTTATTTCCCCAAATTTATCTCAAATATGTCTCTCCTCTCCCTAGACTAAAGCCTGGGACTTACCTTGTGGCTATCACTAGCAGCCTACTTTCTTTCTCTAGCTTGAACTCACTGCTGGACTGATAGGCTAATATCCTGAGAGAATGATGATTTAAACATGTTTGTATTTTATAATCCAAAAATTGATTTTTACAATGATACCTTTGACAGAGGTTTGTAAAGCAGCACAAGGAAGATGATAGGTCATGAGAAGGACCATTCCTTCACATATTGAAGTCAAATTTTTTAGATAAAACATAAGTTGACTTGAATATGACTCAGCACGGAGAATTTGGCCACAGTTATAGATTTGGAAATCATCAGAATCTAGGTTGTGGCAAGTCTGTGGGTATGAAGGACATACTCATGGGAGCATAGAGTAAGAGAAAACCCAAGCAGTAATATAAATGTCTTATATACCACTGACTCCCTATCAAATCTGTAAGCAAAGCAAAGCAGAAACACAATCTAGGATCATGGTTTCCACAGTTAGTTTATTTTGGGAAGTGTCTCAAGATATAGGAATTGATCCTGCTAAAGTGAGAGGAAAGAAAGAAAAGTGAGTTAAACATGTTTATCAGGCTGTTCCCTACTGTGGACACTGGTGCTGGATTCCTTGGGGGCCCTCTGAGAAGCCATGGAAAATGCACCACTAACAGTGTTGAAGCTATGGGTTGGGGGTACCCCTTAGGTCTTAACTTTCTGACACATGCAAGTTTGTTCATCTTCAGGCTTTGCAGTTCTTTGATGGTATCCCATACTGTGATGGCAGGGAAACCTGAGGTCTTCTTGTGTTTATTCTTCATTCATTTCATTGTTTTCATTAACTATACACTTGTTTTCAGTGTCTGTGTCTGAGACACTAGGAAGTGATTAAAGGTAAGAGAATCTTCCCTTTTTATTCAATAGGGATGGGTCACCATAGGGATAGAGAAGTTGAAAGGGGGTGCAAGAGATGAGAAACTGTACGTCAGGTGGCCATGAACCCAACTTTTATATCCAAAATATTCTTTCCAATTAAACATCCACTTTTGGCTATTCCTATTGAAGAGGAGGAGGATGCATTTTAGAAGTAGTTTTGCTATTCACTTCTGTTTCCTAGTAGTGATTAACAAATCCTTCCATCTCAGGCATAGTTGGCCTCTGTATCTTGATTACAGGTCCTTTTGCGTGTCATCTTGGAAGACCTGGATTCTCTGGACACCTCAGTTCTAGTGGGCGTTGTTTAGGGATGCTGGCAGCAATTTCAGGAACCCCAGGTAGCCATGTCACAGATAGTGGTAACCCATTCCCCACCCAGTACCTTAGTGTAAGTGTTTCTGAGCTTCAGGAGCTCAGAACATTGCTGCAATGGACCTCCAAAAAGTTCCAGGTCAGCTTTCCACTGGCAGCCAGATGAGTTGACAAATTAAAATTAAGGCAATATCTCAGACATACTTATCCTAAATATTTCTTATTTTTCTGAAATTCATGTTACCCAGAGAATCTTGGATCTGCCTGGAAGCCCTATACCTAAGCAGTAGATGCCTTCTCTGCTTTTATCAGCCCAGAGCTCCTCCACCAATATCTCACCACTAATAGGAAAATAGAGTGACAGTGGGCTTCCTCTTGGCTGTTGCTTGCTGATTGCAAGAGTAGAAAAAGAACCAACTATGGAGAGCAGCACGGTTTCTTCTTCTCCCAGCTGGATGTGATTCTTTGTAGGCTTCATAGGCCAAGCAAATTGATGACAGCTAGAGACAGTGAGCAATGTGTGGTCTGCTATAGTTTCTGCTTGTCCATAGCTTGGCTAATAGTTGGCTTGAGGCTGATGATGTAAGTTACACTTGAACATGTCCTGCCCTTCATCAGCCTTATCTTTGTAATGTAGTGAAATCGTGTCTTATAATGGGTTAGCTTCAAATGACAATACTTCACACTTGTTATGATTATTACTATAAAAAGACAGAGAATAACAAATGTTTTTGGAATGTGGAGCTGTTGGAACACTTGTGTATTACTGGTAGGAATATGAAAAGGTATAGCCACTGTGGAAAACAATTTGTCGGTTCCTCCAAAAATTAAAGACAGAATTACTATATGATCCAGTGATTCTATTTCTGGATATGTGCTCAAAGGAACTGAGGGTGGGAATTCAAGCATAGATTTGTACAGCAATGTTCAAAGAACTCTTATTCAAAATAGTAAAAAAGGTGGACAACACAAATATCCATTGATGAAAGATGGATTTTTTTAAAAAATGTAGTTATCTAATGACAAAGTAATATAATTAAGCTTCAAAAGGGAATCTGACATATGCTACAACATGGATAGAACTTGAAGATGCTATGTTAAGAGAAGCAAATCACAAAAACACAAGTATTGCATGATTCCACTCGTGAGAGATATTTACGGTGGTAAAATTCATAGACACAGAATGTTGGTTGCCAGGGGTTAGAGGAAGGGAAATAGTGAGAAAGTGTTCAATGGGAACATAAATTCACTTTGAGAAGTTGAGAAATTTCTACAGGATGATAGTGCTGGTTGCATAACAATGTGAATGTGCTTAACATCACTGAACTAGGTATTTATAATGGTTAAGATAGTAGATTTTTTTGCAACACGTGTTTCACCTCAATGAAAAAAATGACAGTGTATAAGATCAAAATTGTTTCAAGTCAAATTTTTAAAAGTGTTTAAAGCCAACATTTTAAAACTACTGTATATTGTTTCTTAACCTGGGTAGAAGATGTCTCACTGGAGAACTTTAGTATGGTCATTTTCCTCCAGTGCTGGTCTAGACTGTTTGCTCTATTGCATGAAAAACACAAATAAACTTCAAAACCCACAGAGCCGGCAAGATGCTCATTCATGAGAAGCCTAAGGAAACTGAGACCCTGTGAGGCCACTTCAGCTCTCTGCCTCTCAGCTCCTGCTCACTCAAGGCAATAATCTTTGTGTAGAGTGCTATGCTGAAAGTTTGCAGTATTTAAATATTTTCTTATTCTCTTTTCTCCTTTGCTGAATGTGTATGGTTGAATTCATGCAAGTAAAATGACTGGTGCAACTGGATTAGAATCACTATTATTTATTAGCTCTTTACTATGTATCAGATTGCTGTGCCCATTGTTCTAAGTACCCTGCTTGGAATATTTCATTTACTTCTTAGAATAAACCCCAAAGGAAGGTCAAATTGCAAAGCCTGGAAGCTTCTGCAAATAAAAAAAGATGATACTTATACCCAACTTTATCCGTAAAGTATGTGATTAAGGATCAGATTGCCTCCTCCAGTAAATGAACTAGAAGAGTTATGGGAAATCTCCAGTGAGGTTCTGGTACAGGAGAGTCAGAGATTTGGGGCCAATAGCTATTAACCATATGTGGCCATTTGAAAGTAGTGGCTGTTAGTGATAGAGGAAAATAAGAAGCAGAGAGGAGTGGAATCATCCTGATAGAGAAAGATGCTTCTATTATTAAGAATTTTCCAATTTCCATGGAAACTGGCTGTGATTGTGGCCCTTGTGGTCCAAATGATCCCCTAGCATGGTTTCCATCTTTCTTTCAGTTGACCCAGATTGAGAGAGTTTGTGTACTATCCAGCATTGATGGCATCCAAGTCTACATTATTAAAATTCCAGTTGCTTTCATGAATGTTTCATATATATCATCAGAAGAAAAGATAGCTTGTCTAATGGAATAGTCAACTGTTAGGACTCAGGAGGTGGGGTTTATTATTTTTTTCCCATTAAGTTTATTGGTACATTTTAAGTATAAAATACAGTTACATTCATCATTGGGATCCTGTACCTTTATATGATATATCTTGGTTCTTATTTTTTCCCCATTCTCCTGCCCTCCCTTCACCCCCTCCACCCTTCCCTATTTACAAAGACTTTGTTTCCATTTTTTTCTCATATTTTTTCTTTTCCCTTCTTTCATTTCC
>NW_004624757.1:4690119-4718758 GCF_000247695.1 Heterocephalus glaber
AATTTAAGGTCGGCAAGAATTTCCTAGGATACAAAAAAGATGATGTAAAAAAGAAAAAAAAATGATAAATGAGATTCCATCAAAATTTAGAACTTTAAAAGACATTGTTAAGAAAATGAAAAGTAGTCCTTAACCAGAACATATTTATAATACACATAACCTATGACTAGAATATACAAAGAACTCTTACAGCTCATTAATGGACAACCCAATTAAAAAGTAGACACAAGAAGATGATAAATAGCCAGCATAGCACAAGGAAAGGTGTTCAACAAATAGAATCAGAAAAATACTGATCAGTACAATAACAAGATCATATTATACACTCATTAGGGAGATGAAGCTCAAAGTATTAAAAGAACAAATGGCAGCTTAGGTGTGAACCAGTTAGAACTTTCTAATACTTCTAATGTGAATGTAAAATGATAAAACCATTTTGGAAAACAATGTAGAAATTTCTTGTATTACTGTTAAGAACCAACAGTTCTGTTCTTAAGATTTTAAGAGAAATGAAAACACCTGTTCACAATAGATTTGTACATACAGGTTGACCGTTCTTTATCTGAAATTCTTGGGGCCAGAAGTGTTTCAGATTTTGGTTTGAAGTCCACTTGGTCTGCAAAGAGGATAGCTACTTCTGCTTTTTTGGGGCTCCTGTCCCATGGAGTGTGGTTTTCCACCCTTTAACTTTCAGTCTATGAGTTTGTTTTTAAATTAAGTGTGTTTCTTTTATGATGTGTATTGTTGGATCTTCCTTCTTGACCCATTCTGCCAGTCAATTTCTTTTGATTGGTGAATTGAGACCATTAACATTGATGATTATAACTGATACATATTGACTTATCATTGTCATGACTTTTTCTTCTTGTTGGATTCTCCCCCTTTCTATTTAATTTCTTGCCATAATCAGTGGATTAATACTGCTGGGCTTCCTGGGGTTGTGATCCTCGTTGTCTTTTCTTAGGATATGGTCTAATAATTTTTGGAGTGCTGGTTTGGTATTCATGAATTTCCTCAGGTGCTCTTTGTCATGAAAGTGTCTTATTTCTCCATCAATTTTGAAAGATAGTTTTGCATGGTACATCAATCTGGGTTGAAGTCTGTTTTTCTTTAGGACTTGAAATACATCACTCCAAGCTCTTCTTGCCTTGAGGATTTGTGTTGAGAATTCTGCTGTGATTCTGATGGGATTTCCTTTGTATGTGGTTTGTTGCTTTTCTCTAACTGCTTGTAGAATTTTTTCTTCTGTTGGGTTTCTGGAATCTTAACTATTATATGCCTGTGTGTAGATTTTTTTTGACCATGGCTAGTTGGAGGCCTATATGCCTCACTTATCTGTATGTCAAGTTCTTTTCCCCTCCTTTGGAAGTTTTCGGCCATCACTTCTGTAAACAGTTTTTTAATGTTGTCTGCACTCTCTCCTATTTCTTTACTGACTCCAATCAATCTTATGTTATTCTTTGCATCATCTAGCAGCTGCTGGATTGATTTCTCATGGTCCCTTACTATTTTAAAGCAATTTTTCTTTTCCTGGTCACTAATTGCAATCTTATCTTCTATATCTGAAATTCTGTCCTCACATTGGCTCATTCTGCTGCGTAAACTTTCAATGAAGTCTTTAATCTCCTGGAAATCTGTTTGCATCTGTTTTATGGATTCCATCTGTTTCCTATGTTGAGATTCCATCATTTTCCTCAGCTCCTCTATTTTTTTTTTATCTGTGTCCACTCTAAACTTGTTAATCATGTCTTGCACTATGGGCACAATCTCTGCTGTTATGTGAGAAATTATTTCTGATTTCTGATATTTTTCCAGATCCTCTTTTGTTGCCAGTTCAGGGAGTCCAGGTGGTTGAGTATCAGATTGTTCCATCTTGTTTCCCTTTGGGGTTGCTTTACATGATCTGGAAGTCTGATTTTGAGACTTGTTTACGTGTCTTCTCATTTCAACAGATGCAGCCCACTGTGCCTTTGTTGAGCCAACTTTTTGCTCACCCAGTGGTGTTCAATTCTTAGCAAGCCACCGAGCCTTTTCTCTGCTGCTCACCAGTAGACTAATTCATGGGTTCAGAAAGGTGGCCTTCTGGATCCCTGAGCTGACCTGTTGTCTGGGTGGGCTTCTGGCTGGGGCCTGAGCACACTTGGGATGGTATCCATGTGTGCCACTGGCTAGGGCTCCTATGTAGCTGTTGTCTGGGAGGGACTTTGGCTGGGGGCTGTGCTCCCCAGTTCCTGTTGTGTGAGCAAGCTTCTGGCTAAGGTCTTGGGCATTTACTGATGGTATTGGAGCAAACCTCTGGCTGTCGCTTGTGTGCCAGTGCAGCTCTTTCCAGGTGGGCCTTTGGCTTGAGCCAGTGTGCCCCAGCCTCTTGGGTCAGGGTGGAGCCCTTGCTGAGATCTGCTTGCAGCTGTGCTGCTCTGGTCCATACAGCTGCTCCCCCAACTCAGGTGGTCTGGTGTGCCTTTATTGCAGAGATCTTCTCCACTTTTCTGGTGGGCTTTAATGTTCTTCAGCGGGCCTCAGAGAGGCCCTCTTTCAGTCATTCACTTCTACTCTATCTTCTCAAGCTCATAACAATGTCCTTTATGACCCCTGCAACTTTGTGGTATGGATCCAGGTAATGGCTTGGCACAACTGGGGGTGAAGGTTCTGGTGGCCACACGGCTCACCTCCTTGGCACTCAGGAGGTGGGGTTTAGATGACAGTATTTCCATTAGCTTGATGAGTGGCTTTGGGAAAAATACCTACTCTTTGTAGACACCAGTTTTCTAGTATATAAAAAGAGGATAATATTACTTGCTATGTCCATTTTTTGGAAGGAGTACATATAAAATTATTAAAGTGTTTTGAGAAGATTACAAAGCAAAATGTAAATGCAAATGATCACTATTACTTTTGGCCAAAAGAAAAATATAATTTATCATATGGTCTGTTACTAGCAATATGGGGAACGAATTCCTTTAAAAGTTTTCAGAAGTGCACTGGTATGGGACCAAGGGGCCACATGCAGTTTTCTAAATTTTTGTGACCTTATGACTTGTCTGTTCAACTAGATTTTTAATGTTACTGAGGGCAGGGATTCTATGATGTATGTATTTGTTTCCTTCTTAGGGCCACACACAATATAGATGTGTGTAATAAGTCCTGAGGGGATTCTGACTAAAGGACAGGTAGATTAGGATTCATCACCTTCTGTAGAAATTCAAGAGAAGTTAGATTCTCTGGGACTACTCTTATTTAAAGAAAACAATAGGAATTTGTGTATATTATATGCAATACGTATGTTTTGCATAGATGCTTTTACACAGAAGCAATGCAAATAAAATCAGTATTATGGAGTCTTCCAACTGGGAGAGAGATTGTTTTAAACTGTTGTTGTTCATATGTTATTAGGGTGAATTTACTGAGGATGTTATACAAAATAGTATTCAGAAGAAAACTTTTTTCAGGAATATTTTTTTGAATAGAAGACATTCACATAGTCAAGATTTTAACATTTATAAAGTTATAAATTTATCATTCTGTTAAACAAGCAGAAATGTAATTACAAAAATGTCATAAAATTGCCATTTCAGCTCTGGTAAAGATGGATAATCTATGCAGGCAAGAGCTTTAGAGATGTTTGAGCTGTGGCTACACAATCACCTATGAGTGACAGTTAATATTTTTAAGAGGGAAAAAAGATGATCCTACTGGCGATTCTTACCTAGTTGGATTCTGAAATCAGACTTCATTTATGGGAAACTTGCTATATATCCTATAACAACTTCAAAATAATTTTGAACCTTGGGAGTCTATATTGTAGGACAGGGGTCAGCAAATTATAGCCATGATTCAAATCTACATTTCACCTGACTTTCCAAATGTTTCATTAGAATTTAATCAAATTTGCTATTTGTAATGAGTTGGATCTAGCATGTCTCCCCAAAGTCTCATGTATTCAGAAATGGGGCTTTTCTAATGGATAATGTGAAATAGGAAGAAAAAGTGCAAAGGGAAGGGGGAAGTGGGAGAGGTAGGGGAAAAGAAAGAAGGGAATGGAATTAATATAAGAAAATGAAAAAAATGGAAACAAAGTCTTTGTAGATAGGCAGGTATGGAGGGGTTGAAGGGAGGGCAGGGAAATGGGGAAAAAATTAGAACCAAGATGGATTATGTAAAGGTGCAAATTTCCAATGATGAATGTCATTATATTGTGTACCTTAAATGTACCAATAAAATTAATTAAAAAAAGAAATGGGGCTTTTAGAGGGTGACTGGGTCATGGGGTACTATACTCATCAGTGGATTGATCCATTGAGAAGTGCTGTTAGGAATTAGGGCTTGGTTGGAAGAGGTCGGTCACTGGGGGCACACCATTGGAGGGTATATCTTCCTCCCAAGCTCCTTCCTTCTCCCTCTGCTTCTTGGCTGCCTTGAGGTGAGGGCCTTTTCTCTGACCATACCTTTCTGCCATGCTATTTCTGTCTTAGAGCCAGCTGACCATAGATAGAATTCTTGAACTGTAAGACAAATTAAATTAAATCTCTTCTCCTTTAAGTTGTAGGTGCTGGGTATTATGCCCCAGTGACAGGAAAGCTGATTAATACACCATTCATCTACTTATGTCCTTTGGCTACTTTTGATGACAACAGCAAAGTTAATGGATTAGTTATAACAGAGGCTAGCATTTATTATCTGGCCCTTTGTAGAAAATGTTTACCAATTCCCATAAATAGCCTGTGAAGTTGAATGTATTCCTCCCCCCATCCCAAGGGTGCTTCATTACCTATTAAGCTTATACGGTTTATTAGAACTTCTACATTTACTTATTTTTCTTATTCATTTTTCACCTTTGACTGTTTCTAATAAAGTATTATTTTCCTTACTTTTACAGTGTAGAAATTAGTAAAACCTACTTCATTGGGTTTGTGTGAAGATGAAAACTGGTGATGACAAATGGTGATGTGAATTACTGCACAACTTATTGAACTCTTAGTCACTGAACTGTACTTACTGGAACAAAATAAAAATAGTTAAGGGTAAAGCACATGAGCCTGGAAAGGTAAAGAAAGGTTTATTGAGGAGAGGTATTTTTGAAGAAAGGGTGAGAACTCAAATGGTGGCAAGGATCCTGTTATCATCTGTAGCTGAAGAAGGCTGGCTAAGCCACCATCTAATCTTCCTAGCAAGGAAGCCTCCTACCTTCACTTTGTGCTACATCTCCACCATGTTTTGAAGGGCCAGAGGGTTATGTTTTACTAGTTGTTCACTTGATCCAGAGAAGTAAATGCCTCTCTAATTTCAATCTATGCCTTCTATCACTAAGATAAACTAGTAATGATTTGCCAATAAGATGCAATTACACTGGTTACTGAGGTCAATATTCAATCAGTGGTTCCATTCTGAGTGCTGCTCTGATCAGTTGGTCAAAAATTTCCTTTCTTTAGATGCTTTGTAAACCATGATTGATCCAGAGGTTTAAGGGTTTAAGATTGGGATGTGATTTTGTTTTTAATTCAATTTTTGAACAGTGCTTCAAACTCTGGACAAATGTGATAGAGTCTCCCTTGGGAAACACCTGGCCAGCTGAGAACAGAGTTGGCACTTTTTCATACTCCCTTTATCACCCCTCCTCTTCTCCAAATGAGGATCAGGCTCTGAAAACTAGTAAATAAAGTAGACTATTCTGACTATTTTGTGGGGAGTTAAAGAAGTCACATTGGTCACTAGCAGCAAAACTTTCTCATTAAATATTTTCAGTTGTTTTCTAATGTGCCTGGTTATCTTTTTCCCATATCTCCACACTCTTTTAGATTTTCCCTTATGAACTAGAGCAGCTCAGCTTTCCCTCATTTTGGAAATCTCACTCAAAACAATGAAGTTCCTGTAGGTTGTCAGACAAGGTTAACTTGTTCCTCATATACTCTCCTCGTGGATACTAGTCCTGATCACCACACCAGGATCTGCTGCTGGTTTATAGAAATAGCTCAAAATTAAGTGAAAACCAATCTAAATGAAATTTTGAAATTTCCTTCCAGGGACCCAAAATAATGGTACTTCATTGAATTTTGATGTTCAACTGGGTCATAATCAAGTAGGATTCCTCATATTTTGCCTCGCCTCCCCCAGAGCCTGCTGGACTCTCTTTTCTGTCTGTCTGTCTCTGTCTGACTCTCTCTCTCAATCTCTCTCTCTCTCTCCCTCCCTGAGTTTATCCTCAAGTTTAATTTAAACTTAGTTAAAAGGTTGAATTTTCATCATCTTGGTTTTGATATGGATTTATATTTACTTATGATTTATAATCAGAGATTTGTAGTAGCTGGTTGAAGATCTTCTGTATAGCTAAGATTTTATTACTTTATGTTTAAAATTTAAATCTTTAATCCTTCAGGATTTTATTTTTATAATGTAGCAACATGCTTTAAATTTAAAGTATATATAGCTTTTTTCCCATAAATCCCTCTCATAGGAATCTAGCTAATGAAATAATGGCCCCAAGACTTTTCTAAACAAAGATATTTACCACATTATTTGTCAAAGAAAAAGCAAACAAAACAAAAAATACATCATGCTCATAAATAAGGGAAGGATTGGATACAGTCTTCTATAATCCTATTATGAAATATTGTTTCCTAAAATATATGAATTAAATCTCTATTAATGAACACAATAAATCCAGTTGAAGATTATCACTAATGTATTGTCACATGAAAAAAAACCAAATTGTAATAACAATCCTAAGTCCTTCACATCAATGTTTATTTGCTTAAAAATATAAAAAGATGTGACTAGAAAAACCCCATACTGGTATAATGCTTACTTTTGTGGGAGATGGAAATATAATTAATATTTTCTTTATATGAATTTACATTATTCACTGGGCTCAGTGGTTATGGTGAACACATGTCAATTCTGTGACCTAATAAAAGATTACATATGACAAAATGATTTAAAAAATAATAAAAGTAAAAATATTCCTGTCCTTAGAAACCTGAGTACGGGGCTGTGGATGTATGGAGCTCAGTGGTACAGCACTTGCCTGGTGTGCACAAGACCTTGGGTTTCATCCCAGCACTACAAAACCAATCCAGAAAAGTGAGTCCCAACCTCTTTGGGAGCTAACAGATATAAGAAGAGTCTTGGGTCGTGTCTTGTCACAGTCCACTTCTGCAAGAGCAGGGACAATCCTATAGACAAGAGAATCCCATAGATATTTGTCTTGGATTATGTTGACTTTGCTTGCCTATTTCTTAAGATGGTGTCTACTTGCATTCATTTTCCTGGTAACTCACCATCAACCCACAGAATGTTGACTCCAACCAATTTCAGGGCAGATTTTTAGTGTCTCTTTTCTGCTATTTTCTGAACTTGAATTATTACTACATTTATTGTAGGTTAAAAGAAAAAAAAGGATTAGAGTTAGATGGTCAAAGACGCAGGTTTGAGTAGAGTTTCCTGGTACCGACTATGTCATCTTAAATTAATGACTACTAGTCTTAGGTTCCTTCACTACCAAATTGGGGCAAGTATGGCTTTTCAGTACATCTCAGCCAGGATAAGAGATCATGTTGGTAAATCCTACCTTATAGGATTTACAAATTCAAAATACTACAAACCATCTCCTTTATCTATGATTATTTTCCTTTTTTAAAAAAAAGTTACTTTTTTCCTGCACGAGGGTCCCCGTGGGAAGCGTTGCTCAGTCTTTTGATCTCTCTGCCTATGGTGCTTGTCCAGAAAAGCACAGAGGTCAGGATGGTTGTTACAGGGAGCACTCTGAAGACCCATAGAAAAGAAATTTTAGGCTTTTTGCCTATTAGGTGAGTAGGAAGTGTTCCTGTGATTTTCACCATTGTTCCTTTTATCAGACGGCTCAAAACCAAACCAGAAACTCCTCAGCTCTGGTTTAATCTTTGTTGTTTCTGTTGTACACTGGACAACAACTCTTTTTGTAGTATTTTCAGTCTTAATCTGGATGTTCGATCTGTTATCTTTTTTTCTCCCCATCTTTGGTTATGCTTCCTAATTTGTTACAGTTGCTCCTTCTTTAACAAGCAAAATCATTGCCTCAATAACAAGAATTATATGTTAATGTTAAGGTGTGAAGCAACAAGAGTACATGACTGTTACTGGAACGTACTAATAATCAACATTAGTCTATTACTTGCAAGTAACTAATCACTGTACATGTGGTATCTCTCCTAATCCTCAAAACAGAGGCTCAGCGTGGGTACTCAGTTTGCCAAAGGTCACACTGCTAGTGAGTGACAGAGTCAGAATTTAACTCATTATTTTTATTAAATGAGCAATCTAAAGTATTTTAACCCCCAATTAAAGGACTAATTATGGCTGAATTACATATCATATCAAACTGACACAAGAGATCATAAGCCTGGCCAGTATCTATGCCATGTAACTCCAAAGACTTCTTTTATCTGGAGTTACTCAGGTAAAAATACTCATAGTCCAACTGTTAGTCCAACTTAGTCAGTTATGAAATTCTTGCAAATTCCTTTTCAGGGGAATAGGTTCTAAAAAACATGCTTTGGGGAAAGCTGCCTCAGCAACCATCAGATTCTAGAACCAGTGCTAGCTCCCTGCCCCCTCTCTGCCCCAAAGTTTGCTTAGCTCATGTGAAGGGCAAGGTTTAACTATGCTTTTGTTCTTTTTTGGGTGCATAAGCTGTTAATTAATTTCAATTGTAAAGAAATAGGAATTGCCACATGTCCTTTGTACTTGTGATCTTGTATTCTTTTGGCAGAAAGCACTGAGGACCATTGTTCTAACTCCTCTCTTTTCACATTGTATTTTTCACGACAAAGCATACTTCTTGTCTTCCATACAGATTTGGGGTTCTGTTTGGGACTTTTGTTTCTTTTTTCTTCTTTATTTATTTTAGCAGTTGACATTCTGCAAAGAAGCAGCAGAGAATGCCTTTGCCAATGGTGTAGGTGAAACAGGCTGCTAAAATGACCAACACTGTCTCCCTTATCCTTGTATGTTTCAGGTGGATTTTCCAAGGACAGAGGAGAGTGTTCACTGCCTGGATATTAATTTTCTTCCCATGGAAAAGGAGCCAGGAGATGGATCACTACGTGTTTAACTAGCACAGAGAAAGCAGTCCGCATCCATCTATCTTCCATTCAGTCTCCCTTCAGAAAGACATTATGGGTGAATCCCACTCCTCTGACTACAAGTGTCTCGAGTAACAGCTTTGCAAGTGGCCTTAACAGAGTGTCAGGAAACCAATCAATGTAGCTTTTCACAAAGGAATCTACTTGATCAATATCACCAAGCACCTGCAGACCTAACACACAGATCACATAGGAGTTTTCATGATCAATAGAAGTTATACAGGAAATAAATTATTGGGGATATTTACATCGGTATGTCATAAATGCTGTGTGCTGATAGCTTTGTTCTTGGGGAGCTATGCTAATATAATAAAAGTGTTAGGAGCGACAGTGCTTAAGCTGCAGGAGAGCCTCTCAGGGTTAGCTTCAAAGATGTAACTAGTTTTGAAGGAAAATTGGTTTAAAAATGTTGCCCTAATTTTTCCTCACCAAGTAGATTGTAAACTTTTTGATGGATGGGATTATTTTGATGTTTCCATACCACGAGTATTGACATAACATAGGGAAATCAATAAATTCTTGCTGAGTTGATTACCATTCCCTATACTTCTCCTGGGACTCATGTTAATACCAAGAGGTCATCCTTTTATAGCACTCTATCTTTTCTTCCAGGATTCTTGGAGAAATGCCCACATGTAAATGCTGCAAATTTTTCTGGCAAATAGTCTGTGGCTGAAATGTTTGGGCATTAAGCTCAAGTCATAACTGTACCACAGTAATACATGGAGACATTGCCTGGATTTGCCCTTCCTGGTGTTCATATCTGTATCGGTTTCTTGACTCATAACAAATTGCTTTATCTCTTAATGGCTTAAAATAACTGTAGTTCTAGGTATGGGTTGGTGAGTCAGCAGTTGGGCTGGGTTCAGAGGTAGATTATTCTGTTGCTTTTGCCTGGGGTCCTGTATCATCAGTGGTCTGATGGTTCAAATTGGGAGAAGTGCAAGGTGACCTCACACTATGTCAGGAAATTGGTCCTGGTTGTCACTGAGCCTCTTTCTCCATGTGACCTCTCTTCTCTAGGGAGACTACCCTAGGCTCTTTCTGATCAGGAAGCACTGCAAGAGGATGATTGTAAAGCTGCAAGGACATTTGCAGCCTCAATATAAAAGTCATACACATCAATACCTCTACCTTCTCTTAGTCAAAGTAAGACACAAGGTTAGCTCAGAGTCAAGGAGAAGTGAAACAGACTTCCCTCTTGCTGAAGAAGTAGACAAGTCACATTAAAAAGGAGGAGGGGAAAAGGACAGAAAAGATAACTGCAGCTATCTTTGAAAAACACTTTGAGTACAATTTCCTTTTATTCCCTCTCCATCATGCACCTAATTCAAGGAGCTGGGTTATCTCAGCTCCAAAAAGAACACTTTGAATCAGCTTTTCCATTAAAAATGCTTCCAAAGTTTCCTTAGGCTGAAGGTGAGGGTCAAGAGCAAGGAAGATTCAAATGACCAAAGAAAGAACCAGAAACAGGCTTGCAGAGATGGTCACATGGAGGAAGCAAAATAAATCCCACAATGTTAAGCATGTCTCAGGAGTGGCTTGGGAGCCACCCAAGCTGAAAGAGCCATGAGTCAAAGAGAAACTGGAGACCCGTGTGGAACAATGGCTAAAAGTAAGGAAGGAGAAAGTGTCTCAGAGGACATTAGCCTAGACAGAAAATGTGAGGACCAGATATCCACCTTTCCCCTCCATTTCCATGTGGCTAATAGCTTAACACTATTTATTGCCACCCAATCTCTAGTATCTTCCCTGGGAGAAGAGGAAGAGCCAAGTGGGCTGATATTACCTACCTACATCCTCAATGGGACAGAGGCTTGATGTCTGCCTATGATCTCTTGAAGCTGTGCTATGCAAGGATCTTATCAAACCTGATGCCAGTGAAATTCTTGGTAAACATTATGCAAGAAAGCTCCCTTTGAGGGGGAAATTCATGGTCTTATAAACATTGAGAATTTGTAGTGCATTTATTATTTCCATAGTGGAGAAGGAACAAGATTCTTCCAGAACCCAAACATGAATTTCTCCCACACATGACACTGAAGCACGTAGTGTTTACCTGGTGACATCTGGTCTAGAAGTTCAATTCCATGTGTTTTGTCAGTGCTCACATTTCTGAATTGAACCAATATTTTTGAGTATCTATTATGGGTCACATGTAATAGTGTTTGGGAGGCACAATGGTGATCAAGAGACTTAGTTCTTGCCCACTCAGAGGTTAGGAGGTCCAAGAAGGGCTCTTCTGTGGAATGGCTTTATATTTTCCATTCTAGGAGAGCTATATAGTCCTAAAGAAGTCTGTATAAATCTTGGTAGGAAGATTCTACAGATTCACCATAAGGGAGTCATTGGAACCTCCCTAAAACTGATGTGACATAGGACAAATAAAATCAAAGTGGCTCACCTAAATCCTTCAGTCTCATAAACACACCCAGCTGTCCAGTGTCTCCCAATTCTGTGTCACATCTGGAAGAGTACTCTTGGAAATGACTCAGTGCAATGAATATTTCTTAATGTAAGCAAGAATAAGTTTGCCAGTCCTATTAGCATTCCTCTAAAACCTTACTATCTCCTAGGTATGATAAGAACTCTGATAAACTAATGCAATGTGACAATAGGTAATTATAACTTAGTGATGAAACATACTTTTATACTTTGTAGAAAATTAAAAAATGTAGACCAGTAATAATAATCTGAGTATAGAAAAAGTAATGTCCCAGAGATTTGGGAACTTAGTGCCAATCAGTGTATTTTTTATGAGTCCTGTTTAACCCCACTCGAAGCATGATGAGAAAATATACAGTAACTTATAGTAACTTTTCTTTCTTTTAAAACTTTCAGAAAAACCTAGCAGTCAGCAGGAAAAAAAGGGTGCACTGACATTTGTGAACGAGCACACAGCCCCTCATTGATCATTTCTCCTCTAGGAGTCCTCTGAGAGATATACATATATAATTCTAGGGGCAAAAAATCTTTTCTCTGACAATGAACAATCTGTAGTTATATCCTGGATAAGCCCAGCCAGACTCAAAAATTGGTTACATGTCAGATAAGAGCTTGGAGGGCAACTTGGAATTTCTCAGGGATGTAAAATAACCCTTAGATCTCAACCAAAACAAAATAAACAGTAAAAAAACCAATCCATTAATCTCTTTGCTTGTCATCAGAAAAACAACCTTTGAAAGTTCACAATATTTTGATTTTTCAAATAGTAAATCAAGGAGAGAAGTCCTTGAAAGTACTGGCATAAAGATTTGTGTGTCATTAATCTGGGGGTGGGCATCTAAGGGGAAAGCTTTCTGTTGCTGAAATTCTTTTGGCTTTTATTTCTGTTGGAACTGAACAGCTAAACACAGTCAAGGGCTAACTCTAAGGTCAACAATGCTCTTGTGAACATTCTTAAATACCTTGCCAAGGTCTCAGTAACATTTGAGTATTTCTGGAACATTAAGTACCTTAAAGAATTGATATGTTGAACTCTCCTATCTGCAAATCATATGAAGGGATTCTGTTATAAAAGCAGTCAGCATGGGTCTGTTCATTGAATGGATGGACAGAATTGAGGCCAATGTGGTGTCCCAGACTGCACAAGGCTCTGTAGTGACACATCCTTGGCCTCCAATTCCATGTTAACATTGTTCTGGCTACTTAACCTAGGATAGATCTCTTACCCTATCTAGTCAATGAAAGAACAATAAGATGCTTACCTCACAGGAATGTTTTGGGTATAAAAATAGCTTTTTATCAATAAAGTAGCATCAGCAAGGTGTTGGGATAAGAGTTTTCGATGACTGTCTTTCTAGAGAAATGTCAATTTTGACAATTACCTCCAGGCAAGAGCACCTTTATAAAAGTTCAGGAGTCCAGTGGAGTTGTCCCAGTAAATCACTGGAGAAAAAATTCCAAGAAAATATATTGAAGAGTGTAAGAAGAATCGTTTAACTTTATCTGCATCACCTCTTCCCCAAGGGAGCAAGGTCAGTGCCAGAAAGACCACTTTAGCCAGCAGTGTCTCCCAAGGGGGACAGTGAGAGCTTTATTGGTAAGCACCTAGCTTGGTCAGCTCTGTGGGACATTGCCCACTTTTTTCTATCCTCATCCTCAATACTGAGGTCATTGGTGTGGCTGAAAGGTAGGGAAAGACTGGGAGCAGAGAAGAGAGACAGAAATTTGTAGAAACCAGAGCTGGGAACTCAACAAAGGGCTTTGGATCTTACTGACCACTTTACAAATATCATCAGGAAGCCTGCCCAGGAGCCACCTCGGACATCTTGCCTGTGGACCCCGTCAACTGATCCACAGACATTCCCAAATCTCTGTGTAACTCAGGCATACCCTCACCCTGGGACTGGGGGCCTGCACATGGCCCTGCAGAAATGGAAATTTACAAACTGACTGACAAAAATTCAACATGATTTTAAAACTTTATTTATTAGTACATGTTTGTGATACAGAAAGACTACTTTCGTTGTGAATATTTGGTACATATATATGACTTATCTTAATTCTGTTTTGTGTCCCCTTTCCTTTCCGCTCTTCCCCTGGTACCTGTAGTTCTTGAAGTACTACAAGTTGCAAGAGAGTATAGAATAGCTATCTCAACAAAATAAGGAAATTAAGACATGAACAAAATGAGAAGTTTAATAAAAGAGACAAACTGCAAAAAAAATGACCAAACTGAGATTTTGGAACTGAAGAACACAATCAATAAAATGAAAAAGGGCAATAGAGAACCTCAACACCAGACATGACTGAAGAGAAGAAAGAATCTGTGAACTCAAAGACAGATCATTTGAAATTGTCCAGTTGAAGGGGAAACAAAACAAAACAAAAATAATGAACAAAAATAAGTTTAAAGCCTAGGAGATTTATGGGACACCATACCAAGCACAGTAAAACCTTGAATTGTGAGGAACTTGTTCTATGACTGTTCTGCAAGAGAAGCAAATATTTCTAATAAATTTTAACTTGATAAACAAGCAATGTCTTGCAATAAGAGTAGGACATGATGCTGAATGTTTCTTGAGCACAACTGAGCCAATGGTTCTTCTCTCTCTCTCTCTCTTTTTCCATCCACCCCTCTCTGTGTGTGTCTCTCTCTCTTTCTTCCTGTAGGATTGTGGATGATGGTTTCCCAACAGCAAGAGGTTTTGGAGGAGAGCTCCTCTGCAGAGGAGGAGAAAAAGGTAGAGGAGCCCTTGACTTCAAATAAGATTAGGGAGATGCGGAAAATGTGAGAAACAGTGCAAAATTTTGTAGAAAAGCACCACCCAAATAAGGCTGTAGCAGTGCGAGGGATGAATCGCCTTAACAATGCATTGTCACACTTCTGCAAAATCCTGAAAAGGAGGCAAAAACAAGTGTCATTGGCTAGGATTCTTGTTAAAGCTGCACAAAAAGAAAAAGATTCTATTGAGCCAATAAATAGCAGTGATTCCTTCAGCGACAGTGAAAGTCATCCTACACAATAGCCCCCCTCTCTCTTGTTTCCATCACACCAGCCATGAAGGTTTTCAAAGGTAAGTCCAGGTTCATTTGTTTATGTTTCTTCACACTTTGTATTTTCTTTATTTTTTTTTATTATATTACAGTATTGTAATTATTTTTATATGAATATTTTTGGGTTTTGGAACAAATCATCTGAATTCTCATTATTTCTTATGGGGAAATTTGCTTTGATATACAAGTGCTTTGGATTACAAGCATCTTTCCAGAACAAATTATGCTCCTACACCAAGGTTTTACTTTACTAATATGCATTATGTGAGTTAAAGAAGAAGAAAGAGAAACAAGAAGCAGAAAGCTTATTTAAAGAAACTTTCTAAATGTGAGACAACATATGGAAATTTAGCTATATGAAGTTCAAGAGTTTCTAAACAAATTTCTAAACAGTGAATTCTCTAAAATGTATTATATTCAAACGATTGTAAATCAAAGCCAAAGAGCCAGGTGTAGGACATGCACATCTATAATTTCAGCACTCTGTGAAGCTGAGGCAGGATGATTGCAAATTCAATCCCAGCCTGGACAACATGCCAACTTAGTGAGATCTTGTCTAAAAAGAAAAAAAAAGGAGGGGCTGAGGAATGTAGCTCAGTGCGAAAGCCCTGGGTTCAATCTCTAGTACTGCAAAAACAAAAACATAAAATAAACAAAACAAAGTAAACAACCAAAAACAAAGCCAAAGAGAAAACAGGCTAATCCATACAAGGAAATCTCCAAAAGGCTAATAGCAGATTTTTTAGAAAACAGGTAAATATAAACAACACAATATTATTCAGCTTTTAAAAAGAATGAAATCCTTCCGTTTATGACAACATGCATGAACTTGGAGGATGTTATGCTAAGTAAAATAAGTCAAACACAGAAATACTGCATGACCTTACTTATATGTTTAATTTAAAAGTGTTACATTCATACAAACTAGGGTACAAAATGACACCAGTGGTGATTTCTTCTAGTGGACCAATGGAAACTTTTCTGTATGTGAAGAATTTGAGTGCAGGGAATGGAAGTATTTCTTTCTTTCCCTTCTCTACTCTGAAATTAGATTTTCTAGGACAAAAAAGAATGCCAAAGGTAATGAAATCTCCACGGTTACACTCACAGTTTAAATTAACAGTATGAGTCAGTGTTCAGAATAGAAATAGCAGCAAAAGCTGACATTCTTGGAACAAATGACTCAATTAACTCTCTGTGCACTGCTACTCAGTTAAGATTTCCTTGGTGATTTGTGATTGGAGACTCATGAGAGTTAAATCCCAAAGGGACTGTGGAAAACCTTATATCTATTTACCAAGGTGGCTGGTGTACTGGCATATTTTGGGGGTGCTGCCTGGGGACCTTTGACTTCTTAACAAATTGTTGAATTCTAGATCCCTGTTATCCATCTCTCAGAGGCATGGTACACCTCATGAGAAAACATGCCAACTATGACCTCCATAATTCCCTCACTGGAAACTCAGTTTCCCCAGATCCCCAAAAGGGACATGTACAATAGATTTTGGCCAAATGTTTCTGAATATAAGGTTGGATGAGGTGTATATATTGTGTAAAGGCAAATGTCTTTGAGGATGAGATTTACTCATTTTTCCCAGTGAGAAAAGAGCACCAGTAGATTGTTCATTTGAGATATTTTATTCCCTGGAGACAAGTAGGGAGAGTTGTGCTTGTGAGAACTAAGCATCCTTGGCTTCAAATGAAAATTGACAAAACCAAAAATTAGTGAGGATGCTGAAGAGAGAAAGTGGATCCTGTAGCCTTAGTGACACAGCTATAACAGGAAAGTCACATAAGAGTAGAATCCTCTCTCAAGCCTCCTGCTCTTGACATTCTACTTTCAAAGTCCCCATTGTTCTTTCAATTGTCCACCTTTGAAAGAGAACAGATTTAACTGACTCCTGCCCAGCCAGGATATCCAATACAGATGAATTATTTCTTCAGTAGAAAGGACAGGCAGTCCTAAAGCTGGAAAGGAGGAAACACATGACTTTCCTGTTGCATCCTACCAGAAAACTATCCCTTTTCCACAATGCCTCAATTCCCACTTTGCTGTGCTTCAGGTCTAGCTGAAGTCTTCCCCCTCTAGAGTGGACTGGGTCTCTTATTTCATAAATTTGCAACTGAATAGAAGAATAGGGAATTATTAGCTCCATATGAGGGATGGGGTTGGTGATCAGTTTCTGTAACTTGGGCAGTGACCTCCTTGGGTTAAATGCAATTACATCACATGCTCTTTTTCTTTTGTGTGTGTAAAATATCAACTTGAGCATACTCTTTCAGATGGTCATCAAGAATCAGATACAGAAACAGCAAATGTCATGCTTGGGCCTGCAATAAGAGAGATCATCCTCTTTATAGGTGATACCAAGATTGGAACAATAATTGCAGGTATTTCCTGAGCACTGCCTGGTTCTGGTTCTTTGCAGAATACTTTTCATGAACTTGGCTCACTGAACTGTTAAACATCTTTGAACTACTGGTTTACAGAAGAGGAAACAGAGGCCAAGAAAGAGTAAATTATTTCCCTTAAGATATACAGGTAAGAGAATGGCCGAGCCAAGTTTCCAGCCCAGGCCGTCCATATTCCAGGTCCATATGGTCCATATGACCAGTGCACATGTCTGAAATCTCTGGGCTACCATTATCCCAATAACCAGTGGTGGGTCTGAGTGGGGAACCCAGGTGCTTGACTCCCAGTTTGGTATCCACTGCTTCTATTTCTTGGTATGGTGTCCACTTTCCAGATTCCACCTTGGCAGAATGGTGCCGGGAGAAGCTGTGCTGGCCTTTACTCCAGTGAGGCTGTGTGGTGGGCCTGGGTATACAGTTGCTCCCTATCCTCCAGAAAGGAATTATTGCTGGGAAAAGCCATAAACTTACAGTAGTAAGAACCTCTAACTGACTTAAATCTCATGATCTCACCTAAACTGCAATATCTGGAATTAGGAGACTTATTAGGCAAAGAGAAAGCATTTAAAATTGCAAGTACTGGGCTGGAAGTGTAGCTCAGTGGTAAAACACTTACCTAGCATGTATAAAGCCCTGGATTCAGTCTCTAACACTGCAGTAAATAAATATAGAAATACATAAATAGAATAAAGATGCAGGTCTTCACATCCATAGCAACTTTGCAGGTAGAGGTCGTGCTTGTTCACTGCCTATTGGGCAGAGAGCAGCCATCTGTGTTGCAAGGAACTAGCGTCCATACTGAGCATACTGTCTGCACCAGCATTGTCCTTTTGTACACATACAAGATAGAGAAACTAAGGTCTAGCAAGGGTAACTAGTGTGCCAAAGGTCACACAGCTGATAAGATCAGTGGAGTACTGAGCTGTGACTTGTGTGGCTCTCAAAATCTAATCACCAGGAGGCACTCATGCTGCCAACCCTGGCCACCTGTCATCAAAACAAGAGCCTCTAGCTGGGGCTCTCAGTAGTGAACAGGCAGTAAGAGAAGCAAGGTAGAGCTGAAGTGAGATGGAAAGTAAGTCAGCTCTAGAATGTTGGTGGCCTTGCTGTCTAAGATCTCTGACATTTCATTTCAACCCAGACATTAGAAATGAGAAAGGCACAACCTTCCCACTGACAGGACAGTGCAGTATACACAGTTCTTACTTTATCAATGAGATATTTGCCTGTAGAAAAGGCATCTACCACTTCATCCTTTGTCTTGAAATGTGCAAGTTTAAAATGTACAATTTCTTAAAATTTGCCCTACTTATCAATTTAAATATTTGTACACATTCACATATTTATATTTATAATTTTACTTGTGCCACGTGGAATCCTTGGTTCTGCTTGATTTTGCTAATGGCCAGAGTGCCTTCTCTCTACTGCAGGATCAACAATAATAGTGATGAAAGGCCTAAAATGTGCAAGCATTTTCTGTTTCCAGTTTCTATTTTACGAATAAAACATTGATGCTCTTTTTAAGTTGACCATCATTCATCCGGTAGGTTTTGCAGACAATAACAGTTCATTAGTAATATCTGGTGGGGAAGATGTATGGTGCTGTAAATATTTAAAATCAAATTTGAAAAAGAAGACAGAGATGAATGCCTGGGATGGGGTGGGAGGGATGAACATGGTGCCCAGGGCTATGGCTTTCACAGCAACTTCCACTTGGGCCCTGCCATTGTTTTCCCTTCTAAGTCCCACAGAGGGAGACTGAGCAAAGTAGCTGCATCCAGCAAGGATCAAGATGGCAGAATCAGAGTTTAAAGGGTGTGTGAGCGTGTGGTCTTTCTAAAAGCAGCTGTCTAGATAGGGATTTGGGTATCAGTAGTTTCTTTGAAATGTGACTCCAAGAACATAGTGAGAGTGTGAAGGCACATGACACAGAATGAAAAAAGGACAATTGAGGGTGTGCCCCGGGCAAGGTACTGCTGTGAATTAGTAGGCTCAGTCCCACTGGGAGCCTTCAAAGAACCCCTCTGAGTGGACAGTAAAGGGCTGTGAAAGTGAGGTGCATCTTCCACCAGCCTGTTCCCTCACTGTTAGTGTTGGTCCTGGTGTACTAATTTCCCTCTGATTTCTTCAGCCAGCCCAGAACGCAGTAAGATACAGAGGGATCTGTGGATGGCAGTGTGTTTGGGTACTATCTGCATGTCATCTCCTAGGTAGGTCTCTGGGAATAGGTAGGTTCCTAATAGCTCAGAGGGAGTGGGTTAAAGGTGAACCCAGAGTTTCCTGGTGGAAGTAGATAGGTCAACCAATAAAGAGAATCCATTTCCAAGTCTTTCTTGTAGAGCTCCAAATTCCAGATTTTTATTTATCATAGTATGCATGAATTATAGAGAATAGGAACTGGTTATAGTGACCATCTAGCCCATGTAGGGAAATTAAGGCTACGAAAAAACATTAGAATTGAACACAGGCTCTAGTGTGATCCTTTATTATTTTACAGACATACATGAAACAGAGCTGGAGGAGAGCTTGGGGATTCATTACTTTAGCTAAAACTCTAGGAATCCTCCATTGAAAAATACACATTTTTCATTTATCCTCAGTAAATAACACCTGAACACAGATTAGATTTTTGGTGGAAAGTAAGGATTCATGATTAATTGAATGTTTTCAATTCATAGAAATGCAAACTGGGATTCAGAGATGGGATGGGGTTCCTGGAGGTCATGACTAGTCATCATTGTGACTGGCTGGCAAAAGGAAGAATTTCTCTAAATAATTTCAGAGTTGGAACAGAGCCTTAGAGAGATCTTCTTTGACCCAAGGCAGACAAGAACTGGGGGATCCAAGTACGTATTTCCGCCCTACCAGTGCAAGGCCTGGAGGAGCAATTTCACACATACACCTTTGCTGAAGGGGCTGGAAAAAGTTGTACATTGGACCTTAAACATGTTACTAGTGGCTTTGGGTTTCTCTTTACCCTGTTTACAACTTTTACAATGCAGAGCCCAAGGAGTTTCCCAGTCTCTGGTGAATGTTCTTCCCGCTGAGATGTTTGAGAATGCAAGAAGCAGTTCATTCCAGATGATTCTGACCATCAGTAATACTTTTTTGTGCAGTCAAAATCTGGCTGTTTAAACTTATATCCACTGACCTTATATTTAGAACTAAAGTCAGAAGCCAACTCCCACAATAATCTTACAAATGTCTAAGTTGTAAGACATGTGCTTATGCCTCTTGCACAATCTTGGTTCATTGCCCTCACTTTCTTCCTCATACTTTACCAATTATCACTCAACATCTTGGGATATAGGACTCATAACTAATTATAGAACTCTGAATCAGTGGTTTGACCAGCATAGAGCGGACAAGTGCCTCTTCTTACCCTCTCTATCATACTTGAGAGTGATTCTGAGAAAGTTATTTCACCTCTGTCCATCTTCCCCTGTCAACTTAGCCTGAAATCTTAATTTTTGCTTTTAGCAATACCACAGTAGTACAGAATTACTTTAAAGTCAATGGGAAACCATACGCCTTTTCTGTAGGTTTTGCTGTCAATTCCCAGCCATCCCTTTTGGTCATTCTATATTTGGAGTTGGGTTCTCAGGAAGCAAGTTTCATTTTTTGCAGGCGTAACTACCTATCTTATATGCTATCTAGATCACAGATTAAAAACTTTGTAACAACACATTTACTACATGCTACATGTACATGACAAAATGATGATTGAGGGGTAAAATTTGTTGTGACATCATATAATCAACCTGCAAAATAAACAGTAGAAGAGATATTCTAGCTGTAGAGAGGGCTTTTGAACATACTGCTGTTATTGTAATAGAGGATTCTTCAGACTTGGGAGGTGGATGTAGAATGGATGAGGACTGGTATTTCTCCTATTTAGTGGAAATCTGGGAAGCTTCTGCTTAGTTCAAAGCCCTCAGTGGGAGGGCTTTGTACCAAATAAGTGACCAGATGAGAGATGGGTGAATTAGTAGAGATCCAAAAAATATAAATTTGAGAATAATAGAGCCAGAGATATTTCACAGAAAAAGGGTTTAGGTGAAGAGTTCACTAAGTTTGAGCAGAAGCACAAATTAAATTTCTTACTCTTAGAGCATGACACCATGTTGATAACACCGAGAAATATTGCAAAGAAGATACACCAAAAACTATGTCATCATAATTTCCCAGTCCTCCTATGACCATCCAATTCTTCTTTATTTTTTTTTTTTACAAATGACTCTGACTAAATACTACTTTAGACTGCTCATTTCTCTTCTTGCCTCAGCTCCCTTATCTGAAGTTTACTAGTCTCTGAATTTGCTCTTTTCAAAGGGGTGTGTTTAGAGATTTTGTATAAACTTGTGTTTACTAAAGTATCCTGTTGTAAGTCGTGGTTTTTAAGAATTGAGACAAATGCGGTGATGACCAGGTATAGAATATCTTTTCTTGAAACTACCATCACCAGATTAAGATTTTTATGTAAAAATAAAACAATTGTCCAAAAACCTCATCATTGAGTTAGGAAAAAAAAAAAGGAAAGTAGGCATTGTTATTCTTCTCCCAAGTGGAGATTTTTCCAGTACTAACAACCCATAAATATTTTCTGAGCCCAATCTATGTGCTTGGGTTGATTCTTGAACTGGAAATGGATACAGAAGGAAAATGATAAGCTATCATTATTCCCAAGGCATTTATAGTCTAACAAAACTGTTGTCAATGAAAAGAATGGAAAATTTCCCAAACAGCATTACCCATAATACAGCTTTTGTAGGAATTATTTCAAAGAAAAGATCTGTGTACTGGAGTAGTAGGAAAAGTTTCATGGAGTTTTGGGGACTTAAATATGGCTAAGAGAACTGGGAAGAGTTTTTAAAAGAGGCTAAATGTAATTCCAGGCAATAAAAAATTATCAATTCTTGACAAGGGGCCTCTGGGAAAATTCCTTTTCCTAAGGACTGGGCTATTCCTAGAAAATGTCACCATATATCTAGAGTCCCTCTGTTTACTAGAATTTCATGGGAAGTACATGAAACCTATAAATTTTAAATATACAACTGGCTGATGCCCCTATATTATAGTTCAAGAGTTTGAATTTAGATATTAATATTTAAATTCAATATTTAATATCTGAAAGGTAAGACAGCAATTAGTTTTTACTTCCCTATATTATGTATAAGGACTAGTGAGATACCTAAGTAAGGGCATCCCAGTCCCAGAATGTATGACTGCTCTTAAGGACAACACCAGCCAACCTAAGGGCCTGATAGCTTCTCTCTGGGGGCAGGAAGACAGTGCAGGAACTGGTTCTTAATTGTCAAGATTTTCCAAGAAATGTACTTTTTCTTTCCTCACTAGACAGGATCTCCTTGGGACACTGAGGGTTATTAAACTGTCCTTGCTTCAACTTCTTTGCATCCAAGATGAGCAGCTTCTTGTCTAGAGTTTTAAGAAGCTATAACCCAAATTTCTCTCTTAGCAAAGACTCTTCCCTTTCTTCCACACTGGAGCCAGGAAGATAGCAGATGTCTTTAAAGTGTGCTTGCCTTTCACCTTCTATGTTGTGTATGTTGCTAAAATCTTATTAATTTAAAAAGAGTAGACCCAGCTTCCCAGTTTCACCTCTGAAACCAAAAGGTAAATAAATAAACAATCCTACCATCTTTCTTTGGAACATTTCTTTGAGGGCTCCTGACTCCACTGTTCCCTCAGCTAGTATCTCTCCATGCACAACCCAAGACCCCATTCACCACCCACCTCTCCTCCATCCTCCCTTCTTCACTCCCTGCCCAAACCTTGACAAAAGAATCTAAGTAATGCAAGACTGGTAGGTCTGTGGTGCAGTGAATGGCCATGAGAGTGTGGAATTCTCCAGAATGCCAAAAATCACTTGCCAGCTTGAAGGTAGAAGACAAGACTGTATACACTTAAGATTGTTTCGAGAGAGGCAGGACAGGATAATGAAGACCAGAGACAAGGCATAGAAAGCCACAGGTACAATGCCATGAACACGGTTTCAGTTCATTCAATAAATCATCTCCTTGCTACCATTACTTTTAGGGCGTTGTGTTCCCCCCACCTAAGAATAGTACTGGTTCCACATAATTCATAAAAAAATCAGCAAGACATATATGTGAACAAACTGTAGACCTTTGCTATTATACAGCATTTAAAAAAGGATGAGCTATGTGTGTGTGCTAATTAAGAAGGAATTTTAAAAAGCAAATTGTATAACAGCATGAATAACGTGATTGCATTTTTGCTTTTAAAACCTAAAGCTACATGTCATACTCAGCTACCATTTAATGAGTGATTACTCTTTGCTTGGCCCTGTGCTAAGTGCTTTGGACACTTTTACCTCCTTTCGTGCACACAATTCTAAGACAGTGATGCTATCAGTGCATTTTACAAATCCAGAAACTGAGGCCTAGGGAGATTAAATAACTTTCCCAGTGTCATATGTCCAAGTAGTCTGAGGCCAGAGTTGTTCTAGAAGTCACTATATAACTTAAATATTCAGGTCTAGAAAATATGTGGAGAGAGACAATTCACACTGTTGCCTCTGGTTAATCTGAAACAGTAGAAGAAAAACAGGTAAGGCAAGTTTGGGCCTTTTATCTTTTGTTATAAATTCATACATGTATATATGCTTTATATATGCATTCAAATATATAATATATGTATATTTATGTGTGTGTGAAATTTCTATATTTTCAAATACAGTCCCTTTCAAGTAAAAGACAAATATTGTATGAGTTCAACTGGATGAAATATCTAAAATAGGCACAGTTATAGAGACAGAAAGTAGATTAGAGGCTACTGGGATTGGGGAATTATTGCTCAATACAGAGTTTCTATTTGAGGTGTTGAAAAAGTTTTGGAAAGAATTGGTGGTGATGGTGGCAGAACATTTAGAAAGAAATTAACGTAGCTGAATTCTTTAAAGTAGTTAAAATAGTAAATTTTATGTTTTGCATATTTTACTATAGGAGGAGGAGAAAGGAAGAAGGGGAGGGAGAGGTATGAATGGTCCTCTGAACTGAATTTATTTACCTTTTGGAAACCAGCTCGCCTACCCCTCATTTTGCTCATACCATGCTATGTCTCACAGAGAACTGATGTCCCCCAGTGGCCCACAGGCTTTACTAATTTAGACAGGTGGATGTCCTACTGTCCCCAAGTAGTGAGAAGTACCTCAAAGCACTAGCTCTTTAAAGTCCCTGTGTGGCTTAAAACCATATAACTGTGATTAGCTCAGCATTGGACAAAGAGGCTCTTGCCTTTTTGAGGGTGCCTGGAAATGCTCCATAGAACCCAAGCATATCAGGAACAGTCATGGGAAGCACCTTAACATCTTATGTTTTCAACATTTCGGATTGTGGTGGACTCTGGATGTTTTATTTACTAAATCAGACCTTCAGATAAAAAGGATTAGAGAACTAAGGAATTATCTATTCATCCATCCATCCATCCATTTTATTAATGAATCTTTAAGAAAAATAAACAATAAATAGATGCTTAACCAAATATTGAGTATTAAATCATATTTCACACTGGACACTGTAAATTAGAGTGGTGTTACATCAAAGAAATTAGAATAGGCATTGAGGGTCATGGCCTTTTCTCCCATCGTTTCTACTCACTTGCTGTGTGGTTTTGGGCACATTTCTTCCCTTCTCTGAGCTGTTAAAATAATATTGAAGTTGCTCCCCAATTCTCAATTTGCTCATTGTATTCAGATAGTATCAGGAAATCCATGAACATTTTATAAGATGTTTGCAAGTCTATGAGTGGGAGCAGAACACACATAAATTGAAAGAATATGCCTTTATGTTTTCGACAATGGGAACTGATAAGAGTTGTTCCTGTCTCAGCCAGCATTTGAGTGCTTCAAATGTTGGTAATGATAATAACACGGAAAACATAAGCACTTGCACATATAGAAGGAATATGTGGTTATGATTTATAGAATTGAGCTAAAGAATCATCTGTTCATCTGTGAAAAGATTTTATAAACACCAAAAGGAAAAGCATGTTTATCTTCCCCATAGATGGCATGAAAGACTGCTTAATAATCAGTAAATATGCTTTTATGCAGCATGTATATGCCTTTAACAAATATTGACCTGTCCTTTACTGTTATATTTCAAGAAGTGAGTAAATCAAAATAAGATGTCTTTTATGAGACTCTCTTGTTTTATTATCTGTCATTTAATTTTTAATACCTGACACCTGATATATTACCTAATCAAAAGAAGAGAATTATACATTGCACATAATCAGTTATTTTTGCCATATCACCAAAATTAGACTAACAGATGAGGAAAATAAATAAGATGAACTTTAAAAATGAAAATGCTTAGCCTTTGGAATTTTAGTTGACAGCTTTTGAAAATTAAATTATAAGCCAAGTCCTGATAGGTTTGATATCTTCTTTGCAGCTTTGCCAATGATGTATTGCAGCTTTAATGGAATATCATTTATCATCTGATAATAACAAATGTAGTATTTCTGAGCTTGTCATCTCCTCTGTGATGACAAATAGTCCAACTTGTAGCGGTGATAATGGAATTTTATAATGATCTGTCCTAAACTGACTCAACTGCAGCCTGAGCTATTTTTCTTAAATCTCATAATGCCTATTACATGTAGATTACAACACTCAGCACCTCCTATCTAAGCATGAACGCAGATCAGTGAATCCAGATTCTAGGCAAACAAACAAAAAGGATCGAACAATATTTACTTGTTTATCAAAATTACACCTCTTAAGTTAATAAGAGAGATTGTCAGAGGCTGCTGTAAACAGGAAACTATAAAATGTAGAGGATAAACTAGGGGATGCAAACTCTGTTTACCTCTTACACATTAGGCAGTATATAAGTTTGCAATTCTACTCATCCAATCCATAGTTTCATAGAGATTTATTTAAAGAAGGCCTGTGTGAGAAGCAGGAGTTAGAGAACCCAGTCACCCTTCCACTTTATGGTGGAACAGGATTTACTTTGCTTCTTCACTCTTGGCTTATCTGATAGCATTGCCTTGTTTCACCTGTACATTCTATAGTCCAAATCGCCTGCCCTCTGGATTCTTCTGAAACTTTGCAACAGGCCAAAAAGGCATCACAGAAAGCCTGGATTTGGAGGACACAAACTTTTCAACAAATTCCACTGCCTATGTGAACATAAGTACCACAGCCACGATGCTCAGAAGATCACCTCAGAGCAAGTGATCTATGCTACCCATATAATCACAGGTAGGCGCCTAAGTAAATATTACAGGGTGGAAAATTTCCAATTGAAAATCTGTTTTTTACCTTCATCTGAGTAGATATGATTTTCTGTCTATGGTCATGGCAGGTCAACCTGTGACAAAGGGACAGAGAGGCCTGGAGTGAAGGTGTCAGTTTGATAGTAAGGGAGCAAATGGTACCATAATAAAGGAGGGTAAGAACTGCTGGTGGTATGGAGTGATAGGCAAAGTGATGCCTGAGAAACCCAAAGCTTTCACTTGGTGGGGTAATGGCAGGTTTATATTTCAGTTGGCTCTGCTTTTATGGCTCTGCAGTCTTTGACTATGTGTTTCAGTGCCATTTTGAATATGATCTGTTTTTTCCTTCTTCAGTGGAGTTTCACTTTAGGCCCAGCTAAAGCACATGATTGCTTTCTTCACATTCTTGATTTTATGCAGGATTTCTTCATCATGTGAGAGAGGTATTATGGGAAATGTCACTCATAAAGCTGAGGGGACAGGCCTTCATGATGTGGTAAGGCCTGTGTCCCCCAATTTAATGGTGACTGTACTTCTTTCTGCTCTTCTCCTTTCCTTTTTTCTTCCTCTTCTTTCCACATCCTTCTTTTTCCTTCCACTTTCTTTATATAAGGTATGATAAAAAATACAGTGAATGTTTAAATAAAAAATTTGTCACAATAAAAGACACATTGCCATTAATTTTCATCAAAATATTCCTCTTCACTTCAAACACACCTATCCCATGGTTCTCACCACTTTTTGAAGCACTTTGCACCTTACATTTACGGCAATTGGATACATGGGGGAAGAAAAGGAAGGGAATGTAAAAAGCCTTAAGATGTATTTCATGCATGTACCAACTCTCCATAATGAAGGTACTCATTGTGCACTGCAATATGAAGTAATAAAAACAAAAATAAGAAAAAATAAAAGTAGAAATGTTATGGTATATCCTCATCACCTTATGCACCAGACCTGGCAATGTGAAACAGCTTTCCTGAAGTCAAGATGACCACAGAAGGTAAACATTTTGAATCGATTCAGGGTTATCAAGGCAATCAGGGCAGTACAATTAAAAACATTTACAAAGGACTTCCAGAACTGCTTCAGAAGGTGATAAGAATGATGACATAAAAGTACTCGATGTGAGAGAGAGTATTTTTGAGGGGGATCAACGCAATGTATCTTTTACTGCAATAATTTTAAAAAATTTAAATATTCACCAAAATTGGCAGGGCCAACCATTTAAGAAAACCCAAATCCAGCTAGTTATTGCCAGTGGGGGAGACTGGCTGTAGATGGTTAGATCAAAGACTCGAAGGAAACTGGAAATGTAATTTTAATATGAAAGACTACATTTTAAAATATGGAAAATGTTTTCAAATTTGATAAAGAATATTCTGTGGTCTAATATAAAATGAATTCAGGTCTAACACAACGTCTTTGTGTGCTATGGTTTAGAAACCAGATGTGTGAGCTTGTCTACTCCAATGATATCATGACTCATCACTCAGAAAGGGTGACCCCAAGTATATGGAAATTGCTTCCTGTTTTCAATGCTCTTCCTTCTTTCCAAATATTTGCTAGATGCTTCATAGGCATTTCAAGTTCAGAGACCATATAAGAGAACTGAGAGACTCTTGGTTTAAATGGAAGGCTTACTTTAAGAAGAGTAAGAAGTAGGATCATTAAGGTGGGGCCAAGGCCTTTAGAGACACTGGGTGACAAAAAAAGGAATTTCCACTTGTTGCCAAGCGATTGAGCGCCATTGTGAGTTCACAAGTAGAAAAGTGGCTGGATATGGTGGTGCATGCCTATAATCCCAGCACTTGGGAGGATGAGGCAGTGAGTTTGTGGCCCATGGCCAGCCTGAACTACATAGCAAGACCCTGTCTCAAAAAAGTAATAATAAATTTTAAAAAATGAGTAGGAAAATGACATAAGGAGCAGAGGATTTGAGAAAGATGAGCCTGGGGAATCTGTGTGGGATAGAGGGGAAATGAAGGGAATAAATTAAACAAGGTGGGCAGTGAGGACTGACAGCTGAGGAACATTAGCGGAGATACAGGTGTGACATGAGGACCATTCTCAGGATTTAGACAAAGGGATTTGACGCAGTTCTAATGGAGAATTAAAAACATTATCCATGAGCATGATGATAACTCTGTTGAAAATATAAGAGTCGTACTGTGGAACCCTCAGGTAGGAGAAATAAGATGATGTTTCATCTGGGTTGATGTCTTTACCTTCCTCTGAGTTTTTTTGTTGCTGTTGTTAAATTCTTTTATTGGTACATTGTAGGTATACAACACAATTACATTTCTCATTGGGAATTGTACCTTTACATAATGCATCTTGGTTCT
>NW_004624757.1:4723718-4740132 GCF_000247695.1 Heterocephalus glaber
TATCTGAGAAATTATTTCTGATTTCATTTTTTCCAGATCCTCTTTCGTTGCCAGTTCAGTGGGTCCAGGTGGTTGAGTATCTGAGTGTTCCATCTCATTTCCCTTTGGGGTTGCTGTAGGTGATCTAGAAGTCTGGTTTTGAGACTTATTTATGTGTTTTCTCATTTCGACTTGGGGGGGGTGCTGTTGGCGCCTGCACAGATTACCTCCTCTGAGCTGGAAGAAGTGGGATGGGGCCGGGAGCAGCGGTAGGGAGGGTGGCCCAAAAGCCCTTTCCTCTGGGCTGGGAGCAGCAGGAGGGGTGCTGGCCCAGAAGCCCCTTCCTCTGGACCAGGAGCAGTGGGACGGCAGCTCAGAAGCCCCTACCTGTGGGCCGGGAGCGGCAGGAGGGATGGTGGCCTGGAAGCCCCTTCCTCTGGGCCAGGAGCAGCGGGACAGAAGGTGGCCCAAAAGCCCTTTCCTCTGGGCTGGGAGCAGCGGGAGGGATAGTGGCCAGGAAGCCCCTTCCTCTGGACCAGGAGCCGTGGGATGGTGGCTCAGAAGCCCCTACCTCTGGGCTGGGAGGGGCAGGACTCAGTACTGTGTTCTTGTGGTCCGGTGTCCTCTGTGTCTTTGTAGTGTGGAACCAGGTGGCTGTACAGAGGAGCGGGGTGGGGGGGGGGCTGTCCAGTGGATTGTTGCCTGGGTGTGGGCTGATTCAGAGTGTTCTGCACATCTCGCAACCTTGGTAGGGCATATGCAGTCCTCTCCTCTGAGTTTTTTTCTGAAATGTTTGGTATTGATCTGGGTTCATTATACCATAAGCTCTAGGTGAGAAGACCCATGCTCCCCAGTGTTTCAGTTCTATTCAGCACATATTGTAGGGAGCTGTGCCAAGAGCAAGGCACAGAGTTGAGTTAAGCAAAATCCCTCCAGTGAGGAGCTCAGTGCCTGCAGAGCCCACTGGAAAATCAATAGTGTTAATGTCAGGGAGAGAGAACTTGACTGGGGTGAAGAAAACATGCTGTGAAGCCAGGTGACCCTACTTTACTTCATTTTCCTTATCTGTAAAGAGAGCCAAGCCCTTTCCTCCTTAGTTCACCAGATTGTTATGCTGTAGTGGCCAACACTGCCAGTATGCTCAGGAATGAGGATTTCCTGGGGCACTGAATCTTTAGTGCTGAAATCTTAACAATCTTTGGCACACTTTTCTCTTGGTCACTCTATGTGAGATGTAACCACTATAATGCACATGAAAGTCCTTGAGAAAATACAAAGCAGAGAAAAATGTGAGGTGGTCTAGCTTGCTAAGAATACCTTCTAGATGTGCTGGATCAAGATGGGGAAAAAAGTGTAGTCACAAGGAGTAGCTTTTCTAATATCTGTCATAGATTTATGTAATTTTATTTTATTTTTCTGCAAATGTCAAATAGTGGAATGGTTGGTGTTTGAGTACTCCTGAGTTTTGCCTGAAATATATTTTTGAAGCACTAAGTCAATCATAAAAACTTGCAACTCTTCCAGGTAATACACAGGGTGAAGACCATGTCCTAAATCAAAGATAAAGAAACCTTTTCTTATTGCCTGAAAAATGATCAATTTTCCAGATAAACCCGAATAAGATAAAAGCTTTTAGTGTGTGTGAATTTTTAATTTATTTTTATAATGAATTTGAAGTCCTATTTCTGTGGCTTTTGTGTTTAAGAAATTGCAAAATTATCAGCAAAATTTTCAGGAGCAGCAACAGAATATGAAAGAGGAAATTTAGAAATACTTAGCAGTGACATGACAGTTTCATTTCAAAGACACTTTTGTATTAAGAACTAGTGATTGAACCATCTCTGATTTCATTTGATGATAAAATCAAGATTTCACCATCAATAGGGAGAGTGGATCCAGTAGGAATGCCTGTTATACCCAGCTGTGGTGACACAGTCTAAAAACATATGGTATCCCTGATTAACATGGAATAGTTGGGCTGCTTCCTTATTAATCCTGAAACTGATCATACTCAGTGTCTTATCTGAGAGGAGATGGCATTTCAGTAATTAGCTGGAAAGAAAAAGAAGCTGTTTATAGTTAATCACCTTGGAGGTATTTCCACAGTGAATCTTCCATTTTTTATGTTTATAATCATCCAGTTCTGATGGTTCAGATATGGTAGATTCTTTATCTTCAGTGGCTTTTGTCCCAGCATGTAAATCAGATTCTTGGAAGGTTTCAAGCCTAACCTCTACTTGACAGGCCTTCTACACCTATTTGATCAGTAAGTACACAGAGAAAGCATACATTAAACCTGAAGTGCTGGGGCAGTGTCATGAATAATGAGGCCCAGATATTGTCTCTGGAGCTTGTCATTGAAAGAGGAAAACAGATATACATCTGAGGGGAATTTAAGAGGCCAGAGTTAAATGCTAGATAATCTGAACAATCAGAAATGACTATGGGAATTCAGAGGAGAGAGTACTGAAAGCTGCAAGACTTGAAGATAGGTAGGATCTGAGAAGAGAGTTCTTGGTCCCCTTCAGGACAGAGAGAAGCTTCGTGGCTGCCCTTTCCTGCTCTAAGAACATGGGTCGGGTGGGTTTGGGGATGGGAGGCAGCTGAGACCTCACCATCTGTCTCAGGTGCAGCCTCCATGTAACTTCACTTCAAATTGTTCCACAATGTACTTTCAGCCCTTGCCATCCCTTGCTTGGTCACTTACAAACCAACACCCTGGCTTAGCATTCCCATGGCCTTGTATTGTCACTGAATTGATATTTCTTTTTAAACTAACTAAGTTGACATGTGCCTTCTAACTTTATTTCTTGATGCAGTTATTGGGAGCTACTGAAGACCCCCCAGAGTTGACATTAGGAATATTTTAACTGAAGATATCTCAAATGCAACAAAAGCAGAAAGAATTCTTCTCTTAGCTTACCTTACCTGACTGAAAGGCAATTTCTGGGAAATAAGGCTGGGCAGGGTGGAACTACACGAAGAAGGGAGAGTGCAGACAAACTCAAAGCCCTCTTCTAGGTTCTTATAATGACCCCAGAGGAGGTGAAAAGACCACTGGTACCGGTATAGACTAAAATTACCATGGGCTTTGTTATTTCTGATTTGTTCTCCTAAAAACTCATCTATCTTTTCTGAAGAAAACCCTATTTGTTCTTCTCATAGGAACATTCTCTCCTTCTTTTTGTTTTTCTACTTTTTAGCTATGAAAGCCCAAAATTCTAGCTACCTGTCTGAATTACTCATCATAAAGTGCTCTCATGTGTATGTGTGTTGTGCACATAAATAAAGCTCTTCTCCTGCTAGTCTGCCTTTTGTCAGTTTAACTCACAGGCCTTTACCTGTGCCTAACCTAAGAGGATCAAGAAGTTGGCTTTTTTCTAAACATAGTAGCTATAGATACTTTACCAAATTCAAGTTGAAGTGTATAACTAGGAAGGGAAATTAGGCATATGATACTTTGGAAGACAATACTCTGGGAGCATCATCCTATAAGGGAAGAGAATAATAAATATCCCTTCTAGATGGAGAGTAAGTGACAGCATAGTCTTATTTGACCTTCACAATTACTCAATTCATTTTCTGTGCAACAATGGTAAAAGTAGTAATGTACACATACTCTCTGCCTTCCCCACCTTTGGCTTTCAGAAAAGAGGATTCTATTAGACTGCTCATAGCTAACCTCTTCTTGTGATTTTGTGGTTATAGGTTAGGCAGAGGACTGGAGAAATAAGCCAGGCTGTAATGTTATATGAGAGAATGTGTGCAAGGTGGAAAGAGTGAAGTATAGGAGGAAAGGATGGAGAGAGAGACGAAGGGAGGCCAAAAGAGAAGGAAAGCAGAAGACAAGAGGAGAGGAACTCAAGTTTTGAGGGAGGCTTGGGATTGGGAGAGAGAAAGCCCAGAAGTTGAGGGCAGTTGCTCTTTGTGGAGGGTAACAAAGGAGAGATTGGGAAAGTATTTGAAAAGTTGTATAAACTTGTGTATGAAATTCCTTGCTGTCTCTTCATGAGACTTCTGGAAAGAGTAAAGTTGCCTTTCTATTTAGATTATTAGACTGCTACTTTTTTAAAAACACCATATCATGCTCAGGTTGATTATAGAGCAACTTAATTTGATATGATAATTATCATGCTCACTTTTTACACTGTGCATCATTCTTTTCAAAGTATTCACTCAGAATGCAAGATGTGAGAAAAGCAGATTTACTCTTGAAAAGAAGAGACCAAAAGATAGTTTGGCACAAAACTTTCTTTTCTGAACTAAGAGGAACTAGTAATAGAAATGAAGCATATATATCTCTCTATATATGCATATATATTAAAATATTTTTGAAAGAAAAGAATAGGTATTTCGGGGAATTATTTGAACTTGGCCTTACTTTCTATTATCTATCTACTAGTTTTCTTTTTATTTGTATATATATACATATATATATATATATATGTATGTGTATATATATATATGTATATATATATATATATATTTTGAGTTTCTCATATAAGAGAAACCATGTGATATTTAAGCTTGTGTGTCTGATTCATTTTACTTAACATTATGTTCTTAAGTTGTATCAATTTACTTATGAATGCCTTGAGTTTAACTTTATGGGAGAATAGTACTCTATTATGTATAAATACTACATTTTCCTTATCCATTCATCTGTTGATGGGCATATACATTGTTAACAATATCTAGCCATTATAAACTGTGCTGCTATAAACATGGGTGTGCATCTACCCCTATAATATGATGATTTTAACTATTTGTGGAAGTTACCTAGAAGGGTGATAGCTGGGTCAAATAGAATTTCTGTTTTTAGTATTTTGAAGACCCTCTCCACTGATTTCCATATTGATTGTACTAGTTTACTTCCTACTAACAATGTAGAAGGGTTCCTTTTTCTCTGAAGCTTCACCAGCATTTGTTATTATTTGATTTCTTGATGGTAGCCATTCTTTCTGGAGTAAGATGGAATCTCATTGTTGTTTTAACTTCTATTTCTCTAATAGCCAACCCCAGAGATGTTGAACATTTTTTCATCTATTTATTGACCATTTGTACTTCTTCCACTGTGAAGTATCTGTTCATTTCAGTTGGCCATTTTTGATTGAGCCTTTTATTTTAGGATGCCTAATTTTTTGAGTTATTTATATATTCTAGGTATTAGCCCTCTGTTGGAGGAATAGTTGGCAAAAACATTGTCCCATTCTATGGGTTGTCTCTTCACTCTGTTTGTTGTTTCCTTTGCTGTGAAGATTTTTAATTTAATGTGATCCTGTTTGCTGATTCTTGGTGCTATTTCTTGTGCCACTGGGGTTCTATTCAGTAAATCCTTAGCTATGCCCATGTCTTCAAGAGTTTTACCTATTTTATTATCTTCCTGCTGATCCTTTTTGTTTTAACATTTAGGTCTTTGGTCCATTTTTATTTTACTTTAGTACATAGTGAAATATATTGGTCTAGATCCAATCTTCTGCATGTGGATAGCCAGCTTTACCAGCGCCATTTATTAAAGAGGCTGTCTTTCCTCCAGTGTATGTTTTGGGGGTTGTTTCTGCATCCTCTGTCCTGTTCCATTGATTCACATGTCTGTTTTTGTGCCAGTACAATGCTGTTTTTATCACTGTAGCTTGGTAATGTAATTTGAAGTTCAAGATTGTGATACTTCCTATTTTGCTCTTGTTGCCCAGGATTACTTACGCTATTCTGAATCTTTTCTGGTTCATATACATTTTAGGATTGTTTTCTCTATTTCTGTGGGAATGCTATTGGTATTTTGTTTGGGATTGTGTTGAATCTGTATATTAATTTTGAAAGTATCACCATTTGACTATCTAACTAACCAGGAACAGGAGATATCTTTCCATTTTCTGATGTCTTCTCTGGTCTCCTTTTTCAGAGTACTCTAATTTTTGTTGTAGAGGTTTTTCAGTTCCTTGGTCAGGTTAATTCCTAAGTGTTTAATTTTTTTGATGCTACTCTGAATTTATTGTTTTTCTAATTTCTTTTTCAGTCAGTTCATTATTAGTATACAGGAATGCTATTGATTTTTATGTCTTTACTCTGTATCCTGCTACATTGCTGAATTTGGTTATTAATTTTAGGAGTCTTGGTAAATTTATTGGGTGTGTCCTGTAAGTAAAGGATTAAGTCATCTGCAAATAATGATACTTTGATTTCATCCTTTTCTCTCTGGATCCTTTTTTTTTCTCTTGCCTGATTTCTCTGCCTAATGTTTTGGCGACTCTTTTGAACAAGAGTGGTGATAATGGACATCCTTCTCTTGTTCCTGATTTTGGAGGGAACACTTTCAGTTTTTCCTTATTTAATATGAGGTTGATAGTAGATTGGTCATAAATGGCTTTTATAAAATTGAGATACCTCTTTCTATACCTATTTTCTTCATGATTTTTATCATGAATGGATGTTGGATTTTGTTAAAGTCTTTTTCACGGTCAATTGAGATGATCATGTGATATTTGTCTTTGCATTTGTTTAAGCGATGAATTACACTTACTGATTTGTGTATGTTGAACCATCCTTGTATCCCTAGGATGAAGCCTATTTGATCATGATGCATGATCTTTTTAATGATTCGTTGCATTCTGTTTGCCAGTATCTTGCTGAGGACTTTTGCATCTATGTTCATTAAAGAGATTGGCCTATAGTTCTCTGTTATGGTTAGATCCTTATCTATTTTAGGGATTAAGATAATGTGAGCTTCCAAGAATGATTTTGGAAGTATTCTTTCTCTCTCGACTTCATCAAAGAGTTTGAGGAGTACTTATTGGTGTTAGATCTTGCCTGACATTCTTGTAGAATTTGGCTAGGAATCTATCAGGTCGTGAGCTTTTCTTAGTTGGTAACGCTTTTATTGCCACTCCAATTTCAAAGCCTGTTATTGGATTGCTCAAGACTTTTAGGTCTCCTTGGTTCAGTTTGGATAATTTTTATGTATCTCGGAATCTCTCCATTTGTTCTGAGTTCTCCAACTTATTGGCATATATTTGTGAAGTAATTGCTAATTTGCCAATAATTTTCTGAGTTTTGATGGTGTCTGTTGTGATTTCACCTTTTTCATTTCTAATTGCATTACTATTCTCATTTTATGAAGAGTAGAGGCAAAGTGACTTCCTCAAGGTGGGAGAGCTGGGCTTTGCATCTAGCTCTGACAATATACCCAGCATTCTTTCGTATTTCCCCATACTGTGCATGCCATAGAGCCTAAATAGATGAACCTCTGCAGCCTAAATAGGTGAATCTTGGCAAAGACTCCTTTTTGAAAATTATCTTTTGTTCTTGTGAATCTTCCTATTTACTCTCCAAATCCCCAACTTTCTATTGCAACCTTGTTTGTTTCTCTTTGCCTCTCTCTCTGTCCCTCTTTTCTTCCTACATTATCTATATATTCTGCAGCAAATTATTGAAGATAGGTGATTCTGCTGAACTCTCAAAAGGGCAGCAATTCGCTTTTTGCTTGTTTGTCTGATTTTTAAATACACAACAAGCTGGGCATGGTGGCACACTCTGGTCATCCCAGCACTCTGGAAGGCCAACATAGGAGGTTACAAGTTAGAGCACAGCCTGGGCAAGTTACCCACATGGGAAGACCTTGTCTCAACATAAAATTTTTTTTAAAGAGCTAGGGATGTACCTCGGGGCAAAGGCCCTGGACTCAAACCCCAGTATCAAACAAACAAATAATCTAATACTAAACTTAAGCAGTTGAAAAAGAGGAAAAAGACAAAGCTGTGATCTAATCCTTACCATATGGTTTTTAGCATAAAAACTTGTGAACCTGGAGAAGTCAATTAATTCTCTATGCTCAGTTATCTCATCTATAAAATGGGCTAATGGTAAGGCCTCTGGGAGAATTAAATGAAGGCAGACATGTAAAGTGCTCGACACAGGGGCTTTCACATAACTGCTTAATAAATGCTGACCCTTAAGTGGAGGTGCTCTGTCCTCCCCTCCCCCACACTCCATTGATTTATAATTATTGTTACTATTGTTTACTTTGTCCTGTCCTCCTGAACTACACTCCCATCTGACCCTGGTTAGTTCAGGATGAAAGTTGGCTCCTTGTGCATAAGATGTATAACTTAAAGGGCTGACCATCCATCCTGCTGGTGAAGAGTCCACTTCTGCGTAGCTTGTGGGCCTCAGCTTACCATCCATGGCTGAAGATCTTCTCATCATCCCATCCTTGCAGGATGTCATCAGTCACCTGGGGTGTCTGGGGCCTAATATCCCTTCCTGGTCTGCCCATCATTGGCCAGAGCCCGACCTCACCCCTGGCCCCTGCAGGCAATTGTGAGGGTCACACTCTTTTGGTCTCTCCATGTCCTTTAGGATGTTAGTTGGTAGATGTTCAAAGCAGAAGGGACTGCCCCCACCTCCATGCTGTGCAAAGAGCTCTTGGAAGCCAGGAGAAGCTCAGCTCTGAGCTTCTGACCTCTTTAACTAGTTCCCACTATCACATGGCCCTAAAATCCTTAGATATGGGGAAAAGAGTCCCCGCCCTTCTTTGCCTTCAAGTGCCCCCTTGCTTTGGAGCACTGTGCTGAATGTTTTCTGAACATCCTGCCTGATCCTGAACCCAGACTGCCCAAAGAAAGTCAGGACTCTCATGAGCCCAGTGGGCTCCTTCCCTTTAGCAAACTCTCCGATATTCTACTGTATTTGCTAAAGTCTACCTGCGGGGTCAGGCAGCAGCCCCATTCCCAGGAAGGAGGCCAGGAGGGAAGTTGGTTGTTCCCATCTCGGCATGGTGTTTGGTTTCATAGGATCGCATTAGATCCTCAGCCAGCAGGAGGCTGACACCCTGATTTTGAATAAGTGTCATGTAAGGTATAGGACAATGTAGATCTGGCTCCTAATGGTCCCTCCCAGGTTCTTGGGCTTAGCCACCCATGCAGACCGTGCATGGATTCTCGACTATCCATGTTCCCAATGTAGGTCCCTCAGGTCACAGCTCCCCAGGATGGTTTCCTCCCATCCCCGACACTTAGATTGGTCACTTAGCCATTTCATAGGCTCCCCATCAAATGTCAGGAATGGTCATAGTTACCTCCTCCAAAGAATCTCTAGACTATACTCAGCATCACTATAAAGTCCTTTCATGTCCTCTCTTGCCTTGCATGAGTGTGGCAAAGTTGTGCCCTCTCGGACCACTTTTATACTGCCCCAGTCATGAATATTCATGCTTTGTGTTAAGGAGCTCACATTTTTCTTGTCCTGGCCATAGACCTTCACCTACCACGATGGTTTAAATATGATTTTCCCCCGCCAAAATTCATGTTGGCATTTAATCCTAATTGTAAGGTATTAAGAAGACTATTGTAAGGTATTAAGAAGGTACTAAGAAACTTAGCCCTACTGTATTTGTCTCTCCCATGTAATGTCTTGTACCTTGGCTGGCAAGAAGGCCATCACCAGATATAATCACTTGAATTTGAACCAGAACTTTGGGTCAAAATACCTCTTTTCTCTATAATTCACCCAGACTATGGTCTTGCATTATAGCAACAGCAGCAACAACAAAAAATGAACTAATGCATTTACCCTCTTTGTGCAGTGGTGTGGAAGGCAGGAAACAGTCAACATTAAAAGTGATTATATTTTAGAAGCGCAGCATGTACAATCTACAGAGTTCCAAAGAAGACAGTTTGGAAGATGTGTTATTTTGCTTTTTATGCATAAAATTTTAAACAATAAAGTTAACATAATCAGAATATTAATTATTGCAGACATTCTCTGCATGCTCTGTTAAGATCTGCATTTGTGGTTATCATTAACAAAACTTATTAACACCTCTGAGAGAGTCACTGGCAGCCAGTATTTGTGGTGGGCACACAGATGATGCAGCCTTGTGAGGAATGTTGCAACCAGATTTAATAGATGGTGTTAGCAGTTGGTAGCTGGACAGAGATTTGGGTTGTCTTATTTCAATCAGAAGGAAAGAGCCACTGCACAGTAAACAGAATGTGGTGACTTTTTCTTATAGCAGAGATTTGAAAGCAATCAGGAGTGGTAGATTTGACAATAAAGAAGATAGAGAGATGCTTTCTGCTTCAAACAGAAAGAGATGTCTCCTGGGCACTATTGAGTAATCTTCACATGCATTGATTCCATGATAACAATTGCCTAAATAGCTCTTGCACCCTTTATTCTGAATCTTCATAAAGAAGAGTCTCCCCTTACTCATGGGTGATGCATTCCAAGATCCCCAGAGAATGCCCCAAACCTTGGCTAGTATGAAGCCCTATATGCAGTACTATGTTTTCCTGTATATACATACTTCTGATCAAATTTAATTTATATACTAGGCACAGTTTGAGATTAACAACAATAATACACTTTAAAATAGAATTATTGCAATAGAACTATTTTGACAATATACTATAGTAAAAGTTATCTAAAACTTATGAATTATTTTTTGAATTTTCCATTTGATATTTGAGCTATGATTGATAGAAATCTTGGGAAATGAGTAAGGAAGGACTACAGTATATCTCACATGAGCTCACAAAATTTGCAAATCATTTTTTAAAAATCCAATAACCTCTTTAATAAGTGGTGCTGGAAAAACTGGCTTTCCACATGCCAAAGACTAATACTAGACCCATATCTCTCACCATGAACTAAATTAAAATCAAAATGGATTAAAGATCTAAATATTAAAACAGAAACACTAAATCTGCTGGAAGAGAGAATAAGTGGAACTCTTGAAGACATTGGTGTAGGCAAAAACTTTATAAACAAAACCCAAATAGCACAGGAAATACTACAAAGAATCAACAACTGTGATCTCATTTTATTAAAAAGCTTTTGCACAGCAAAGGAAATCACCAATAGAGTAGAGAGACAGCCAACAGAGTAGGAAAAATTTTTTGCCAGCTATTCCTCAGACTAAACACTGATATCTAGAATATATAAAGAACTCAAAAAAATCAAATGCCCCAAATTTAAAGACCCAATCAAAAAATGGGCATCTGAGATGAATACACACTTCTCAGATGAAGAAGTACAAATGACAAATATATGAAAAAATGTTCAGCATCATTGGTCATTTGACAGATGCAAATTAAAACAATGCTGAGATTCCACCTCACTCCAGAAAGAATGACTATTATTAGAAAATCAGCCAATAACAAATGCTTGTGGGGCTGTGGGGAAAAGGGAACATTTCTCCACTCTTGGTGGGAGTGCAGACTGGTGTAACCACTATGGAAATCAGTGTAGAGCTTCCTCAAAAAACTAGGACTAGAGGTTTCCATTTGACCCAGTTATCCCCCTTCTCAGTATCTTCCTGAAAGAATTAAAAGCATCATACCACAGTGATATATCCACACCCATGTTAAAATGTACCAATAAACTTTATTAATGACAAAAAATCAAGTGGCCTGTGTAGATGGAGTCCCTGCAAAAGATATTCGTTCAATGCTGTGAATACCTTAGGGGTGGCTGTCATGAGGTAAGTGAGGCAATTCAATTAAGTTGGAAAAGATCATTTTGAGGACTAAGCAGATCTTATCTCATTAAACTCTTCTACTTGCTGTTCAAATAGAGCTAACGTTACCTCCACTTTCTGGATGAATCCCTTGCAAGCTCAGAGAGGTTTTGAATCCTGCAAAGTTAAACAGTTGGAAATGGCATTGCTACATTTTCAACCTGGAATCAGTCATGTCTCATGCCGCACTTTCCATTATAGTGGTGTGGTTCTGGAAATAGATATTCAAAGCATCTTTGTTGATGGCCATGCTCGTGATGAGTTAGGTTTTCATGAGTTTATCACCAAATTGGTGTTTTTGGTGATATTGGGTTTTATCACCAAAAAAATCAAGTTCAAACTTAATGTCCAGGCCACAGTGACTGCAAGATAGCTGGAAGCCTGTGAGACAGCACCATCCAGCTCAGTGTCTCTGTGCTCCAAGTTGTTCTCCAGACCATCAGCACCAGCATCAGCATCCACTAGGGGCTTTTTAGAGCTGCAGCACCTCTTGCATCTCTCCGGATCTATTGGAGGAGCATTGACACTTTAACATATTTACAGATGTTTCATAAGCAAGTTACAGGGGAGGAGCACTCGTTTCCCAGGAAAGAGCAGAATTTAAAGGACAAAGACTCAAGTCCTCACCCTCCCTGTACCTCTTGCTAGCTGAGTGACCTGAAGTAAGATACTCAATTGTCTGACATTCAGTGCCATCTATGTTCAGTTGTGCTTACTTTACTGGAACAATTTCCAAGGAATGACCCACAGGAAATTTCTCAAATATCAAAGGAAGCACTGGCAAGCATTCATTTCTTCATTAATTAGACACGTTTTTATTGTATGTCTTCACTGTGCTTTGCAGCTGGTTACACAGTGGGGAGAGCAGATAAACAAGGTGCTTTCCCACATGGGGAGTCCAGCATTGCCGTCCTGTCCACACTGCACATGCAATGAGTGCGGCAAAGGGCAGGTCCAGTGACGTCATTTCCACTTACTGTCCAATCCAATCATCCATTATTCTGTGAGGATCTGCAAAGACCTAAATTTCTTCACTTTTTTCCTAGGTCTTGTGATTTCTACAAAGAAAACGTTAGGATTCTAATGCTGCCTCTCTCAGATACGCTCACCTGGCCAAAATATTATATACACAGAGACTCTCTTCTGCAGCCTTGTTGATCGGCCTGACAAAGAGGAAAGCAGGCATACACTGCAGGCCTGCTGGACTCTCAGATATCTTTTCCTATTCCTAGAGGACACCTGGAATTTCCCCCATTAATGCTTCTTTCATTGGTTTGAGTGAAGCAGGCTTTTGGCCCTCCAATCTGAGTGCAATTGGCTTAGGGATGAGAGTGTATTACGCCAGAGTAGTCTGAACCCTTCCTTGGGTTGCATTTCTGACGAGTAAACTATGCCATAAAGAATGGCTGAGACAATGCAGACACCAGGGCCTCAGAAATGAGGACTTAAAGCAGAGGTTGAGGCAACAGAGCCAAACATGGAGAATTTTAAGTTTATAACCTAAAACTTTCTGTTCTTATGTTCATGAATTGTGCCTGGTATTATATCTTAGAACTACAACTAAATATTTTATGTTATCCATTTTAACTATTATTAAAACATGTTCGTTTTAATTCAATTTTATAACTTAGTTTAAATATTGGTCCTCCCAGTGCCATCTTTATTATATTGGCTCTGTCTATAATCTTCCCATGCTATCATGAGTGGTGTGAATGTTTTCATTTTGGTCCTGAATGCTAATGTTTGACTTTATATATCTAATGTTCATTATGAAAAGTAATAAAAAATAAGATACACATACATATTATTGAACACATGATTTGTGTAATAACTATATTAAATTGGTTTCAAATTAAATTCCAAAGCTCCAGCTTTGATCTAAGCATTAACATTTACAAATTCATAGGTCTTTTTCACATCCTCCCCAGATCATAACCTTGATATATGTTTTGTAATGCATTAAAGAATAAACACGTTTGATTTTGTAAAGTTTACATGAGCACTCAAATCATCTCAAGCAGCAGGAAGAGTATGTATTTAATATTTGGAAAGTGCTGCCTTAATTCCCAGTATGGATGCTCTTGCTGTTCAAAGAGATAGCATCTGGAAAGTTGCACCCCTTTTTAAAATGTGTGCACATAGAGGAATGTCACAGTAATGGTGGTGGGAGGCGGGGGGACTGAAAGCCTAAGAAACTTGGGTTCTGTTTCCAGCTCTGCCACTAAACTTCTTTGTGAATTAGGGCATGTCCCTTCCCCTACCTGGGCCTCAGTTTCTCCATCTGTCCCGTGACAGGGTTGGGGCCCTTGCAGCTCTCCATCCTGTGCCTGTCCAGATTGCTGGATTCCACTGCAGTCGAGTCAAGTGTGTTTAAGTAAGCAAGCCACTTCCTGCCTGGCTCATCTGGCCTCTTATCTTAGTAAGTAATGAGTGTGCCAAGGGCTGACAATGACATATTTTGAAAATAGTTTTAATGCATAGCTGGCAGAGGACCTGTTGGGCGTTGACAAATTACACAAACAGAGATGATGAGGAGTGCATCAAATATTAACGGCCAGGGCCCAGATGGTAATGGGGAACTCACCTGTGTCTTACATAAGCCTACCCATGTTTGGCTGAAGGAAACATTTCTTTTCAGCTTCTCCAGGCAAAGGCAGGGGTGGCTATCAGTGAAGTGAAGAAACCAAAATTAATTTTTGCAGTGACCCTTGACTTTGGCTTAATTTATTCTAAGAGGATATTTGACCATTAAGCTCTTTTAAGTGGACCCCTTTATTTCTTGTGTAAATGTTATAAATTGGATTTCTACTCCAGAATGTTGACTCTTATCTTAAAGTTATTTAAAACAAGTAATAAGTTATAGTCATATGCCCTTCAAAATATATATCTAGCATATATTCCTAAATATTTTAAAATGAAACAAAAATCCTGCAAGATATTTTTCAACCTGTTTCTGATTGATCTCATCTTTTTAAAAATTAGTACATAAAATTTAAATCACTTTTCTAATAACTATTTAATCAGTCTTTGTCATGCCAAGTGCTCAGAATTAAAGTGAAGGTTTCCAAAATGTTCACTCTTGATTTGAAGAGATGGAAGTCTATTTAAAATCAGTATCTCTTTCTTTTCTAAGTTAAGAAGATAGTATTGATAGCTCTTTAGTCTGACCAAATGACTATTTTCTAGTTTAGGTTAACTTTGAGTTTCAGTTACATAATACATATAATTTTAGTTTAAGAATATACCATGCAATATTTGAGACATATTAAAAATTATTTGTTGTTTATTTGATATGAAAACTTAACTAAGCATCTTATATTTTACCTAACTACCTAAATCCAAGGGTTGGCAAATTTCTTCTGTAAATGGCCTGAGAGTAAATAACTTAGCTTGACAAGCCAGAGAGACCTACTTGACTTTGCTGTTGTCTCACGATGTAACCATGGGCAATACATGCATGAGTGAGTGTGGCTGTATGTCAATAAAATTCTACTGATGGACACTAAAAGTTGAATTTCATTAAGTTTTTGCTTGTCATGAAATATCATTCTTTTAAAAATAATTTTCCCTCAATCATTTAAAAATGCAAAATTATTATAACCTTGAAGTCTACAAAAACATTCAGCAGGCCAGTTTTGGCCCATGAGTCTAATTTGTCACTCTCTTTGAAACCTTTAAAAGCACAGCCACCACCTTAGATATTAGAGTCACCCCTGATTTCCATCGCTTTAGAGCTCTTCTGTTCACTGTGAGGGCCACTGGCCCCTTGGGGCTATTGAACATTTGCAATATGGCCAGTTGGAATTATTTAGTGCTGCTAAGTCTAAAATACATACCAGATGTCAAAGATTTAGCACAGATAAAAGTAAAATATATCACTAATACTCACTTTATATTGACTGTGTGTTGAAATGATATTGTGGACATACATATACAGACGCAGATATTTAAATTCTATTATTGAAATCAGTTTCGCTTTTATCTTACTTTTTAAATGTGTGAAGATGTGAGATTACATCTGTAGCTTTCCTTTGTGTCTCTCTTTACGTTTCTATTGGCCGCTCGCCAGGGCCTTGTCTGGAATGCTTGGAATTTCATCATTTCATCCTTATTGATCCCATTTATACAACGAAAATTTGTTGATCATTTACCATGCATCAGGTAGTGTTACTGTCACTGGAAACAGTAGTGGACAAGAAAGACATGGCTGGTGTCCTCAAGTCACTTGCCCTCTAGTATTTCACAAATAGAGTGAAAAATCCCAACTGTGGGAAGAGGGAAAGGAACTTAGAGCTCTGAAGGATTCAAGAGAAGAGATTAAGCCATCCATCAGGAAAGGGTTCCTGAGAAAGTCACAATTTAGCTGAGACCTGAAAGAGAAGCCGGTGTGAACTAAGGACATTAGGGAAGGGAAGGAGCATTCCCACGGGAACAGAAAGACATGAGGGTCATAGGTGGGAGTGTGGGGGTCAGAATTGGAAGAAGCCTAGAGCAGGAGCCAAGGGCAGGCTTGGTGACAGCTGTCAAAAATCATTTGTCTCAGAGGACCAGCAGGAAGCCATCGAAGGGTGTCTGGCGCTCCACAGCTATGAGGTTGTGGGTTGTCCTGACTTTTAAATTTCAAAAGCCTATCAGTAGCTTTGTAGTATAGTTGCAGGTTGGGGATTGTGATACCCCCTGCCATGTCTCTGTTACCTAGAAATGCTTTTGATATTCTGGGTCTCTTCTTTTTCCAAATGAATTTTTGGATTGTTTACTCGAGGTCTATGAAGTATGATGCTGGGATCTCAGTTGGAATTGCATTAAATCTATATAGCAGTTTTGGAAGTATGGCCATTTTCACTATATTAATCCTACCTACTCAGGAGCAGGGGATGTCTGCATAGTTACTGTGATAAAAACAGCATGGTACTGGCAAAG
>NW_004624757.1:4741707-4812489 GCF_000247695.1 Heterocephalus glaber
TGCATTATATAAAGGTACAATTCCCAATGAGAAATGTAATTGTGTTGTATACCTAAAATGTACCAATAAAAGAATTTAACAAAAAAACCCCAAACAACAACAACAACAACAACAACAAGAACAAAAAAGCCTATCTTCCCCAAGAGTCTTTGGCTTTTGGGAATCCAGGCAGCAGAAAGGCTGCTGTAAGGGTTACTACTTGAAGCAATGAACCAATAAATTGCCCCCAAGGCAGTCAGTGACAGAGTTCTTGAGGGGTGTAAGACTAAATTTTGCCAAGGCGATACAAAAGAAGAGCCAGGAGGGAGAGGAGGAAAGGGGAGGAGAATACCAGGAAAGGAAGGGAGGACTGAGAGGCAGAGGAAGGTGCTGAAAGATGGAAAATGATGGAGAAAAAGTCAGAGGAGGGGAGAGAAAGGGGAAAGGGAAGAACGTAAATATAATTCGAACAAGGAGAGAGACTTACAGAATGAGTAGGGGTGGGGAATGGAGATGGGAACAGAGAAGATAGGTGGGAGCATGAGTGAAGATAAGAGAGTCCAAGGCAGACCATCTAGACATCACAATTTTGACTTTATGGTAGTGGAAAAGTTACCTCTATGCATTCAGAAGAAAGCATATTTGAGATTTTGAGTTTTGCTTTTGTCCAGGGCTAGAATATGCAGTACAAGAGTCTCTTGGTGGTGGGCAGAATGAGTGAGCTGCAGCTCCCAGTTAGCCAAATGATCACTGCCTGGCCTGGTGTTGCACACCTATAATTCCAGCATTCTGGGAAGCTGAGGCAGGAGAATGGAAAATTCAAGCCCAGCCTGGGCAACTCAGTGACTTAATGAGACCCTATCTCAAAATTTAAAAATAAAAATAAGGCTGGGGATGTAGCCCAGTGTGAAGGCTCTGAGTTCAAGCCCTGATACTACAAAAAGAAAGTCCCATGTCAGCTTTTCTCAGAGCTCTGTAAAATCTCAACCCTGACTGCATGGTCTGTGGAACACTCCCTGGGAGTGGCTTTGGACTCATACCCAGGATCCACACAGCTTGAGAGGGAAAGAAAACAGAAGGCTAACATGGGTTGTTTGCCCCAGAAGAATTTACACTAGCTAAAAGAGCTAAAAGAGAAGTGAAATATCACATCGCCTAGAAATTGGAAGTCTTGAAAAAGTGCAGGTGGCATATATCAGAACCAAAATTTACTCTTGCTGCTTCAGTCTGAAGGCAGACACGAGGTGGAGTTTCAGCAGTCACTTGACCATAACATTATATTGCCTCCTCCATGTTATGCATACACACACATATACAGACACACACAGACACACATGTATACACACACACCATGTGATACCCCATCCTTCACTATTGAGTTGTATATTGTGCTGGATCATTCCGTAATTCTTCTCTTTCAATTCTTCTCTTTTCGATTTCACTATAAATTTTGCATTGTAGATGTGTTCACAGACCTGGGACTTCCATCTTATAATCTGTGTAGCTGACTTCCTGTGGGATTGTGTTTCTTGCCATGTCACACATCTCAAACACCTCATATTCCAGCCCCTATGGTGCTGCTTGGACATTACTTGGGCTCATGAAGCACAGCAGAAACATGTGAAGTGTTGCTAGAGAGAGGAGCTCTGGGACCTTCGCAAGGAAGCATGAGGTGTCCGGGAAGGGCTCTCTGCCTATTGGCAGCTTCTACTGTGTAGGCAAATATTTTCTCCCACAAGGCAAGTGAAGCAGGGATGCTTAGATGTAAAGTCCTTCAGTCACTTAGGACATGACCTGGGTGTGTGGTTACAAAATAGAGATATAGGGAAGGAAGCATCTCAGGTTCATGGAAGAGTCTTTTCATGGGCACACCACTGATATCACGCACCTCCCCTCACTGAGCCAAGACCTGCCTCCCTAGCTTCCTTCTCTCTTCCAGTCCTCTGGGATTTGAATTAGTTTATCCAACATGCTTTTTCCCCATGGTGGGGAATGATGAAAGATATTTGCTATAGAGGACTGAATGTATTTGCTGCCCTACAGTTAGGCAATCTTTCTAGCTAACTGTCCCACACTGGTGTCTGGATTTTTATGCTGGGTAACATGCTTTATCCCTAACCTTCATCCTTCCTTGTGAGAGGGACAAGGGTTTGAGCAGCTCAGGCTGACCCCTGCTCCAGAATGCTTCTAGTAGTCATTATGGAAGGCTTTAGTCTGAACAACTATTTTTATTCCTGCCCTATTGCCCAAAGTGGGATTGGCTTAGGATGTCCACCCTATCTGACCTGACGAGATTTCATAAGCTGAATCAATCAGTCTCTTCCTGGCAAAAACATGAAGGACCTGGAATATACAGCCAGCCATGCTAGCTGAGACCTGTGAGGCCATATGGAGTTGGGATCACAAACAGCAACATCTGAATAAAATCTACAAAGGTTTGGAGGAGCAGAAAAAAAAACCTTAGAGGAAGAGAGTCTAGGAGTAGGCTTAGAAATAGAAGCAATGCAAGAGATCAAATGGTCCCCAAAATAAAAAGACAAAGGGAAGAGCTGTCTGGTGACTTTCCAGCTCCTGTGATGACCAGCTGCACTGCCTCAAATCAGTTTCATGGGATTTTTCTGCATCCTTCCAATAAATTCCTTATTGCCAAAACCAGCTTGAGTATCTGTTTCTTGATATAAAGTGATACTTCAGGCTGAGTTGTAAAATTTGATATCATGGGGAAAAGATAATTCCTCTCATTTGTGTTCCAGAGTCATTGCAGGTCTTAGGCATATGGCTTAAGGAGGGGTGAAGAGGTTACAGCCCTAACCTCCCTCTTCCCCCAGCACACCATCCTGCCATAAATAGCACGTTAGGGACTGGCTTCTTTGGGTTAAGAATTGGTTTCTCAAGGAGCTTAGCTAAATGTAACTCCAAACACTGCCATTAGCCCTTCAGGAAAAATTGGCTTGGAGCAGTTTCAGCAGGACAGAGAGGCAAGTAGATAGCCCTTTGAGAAGGAGCTCCAGCAGACAAAATCTAAGTGAGTCTCATTACCCTGCTTCCTTCCACCAGATGCCAGCTCTCATTGATCTGAAATCACTCCAATAAAGAAATTCTTTGTGTTTGTGTGTGTGTGTATGTGCTCATGCATGCACACACATACACACATATGTATATACACATATGTGTAAATATATAGTCATATGACACTTAATGTTGGGGATATGATCTGAGAAATGTGTAATTAGGTGATCTCAATATTGTGCAAACACTGAGTGTGCTTACACAAGCTAAGTCAGTGATGATGTCACTGGAAAACATCACATTATGAGATCACCATTGTGTATGCAGGCCATTCTTGACTAGAACATCATTATGCGATGCATGATTATGTACATTTACAAACACAGAGTCTGCCCAAAAAATGGATGCATACTTTAGGAAAATAAAAACTTGTATGAATATTTTAATATGGAATTTTTTGAGTCTTCACAAGATTAATGTAAGTTACCTTTGGCCCCTACAATTACAAGAGCTGCTCAAAGTGGTGGCCATTTGCTTCCAGACATTTATTAGTATGGCGACCTGCTGCTTGGGTAACCTTGGTCATAGAGATTGCTGCACATGCATTTTCAATTTCTTCTCTAAGGGTCAGCAGTGTTGTGGGTTTTCTGTGACATACAACAACCTCTATGGTCTGCATATGAGGGTTACACCATCTGTTGGAAAAACAGCAACTATTTTTCTTTTCCCAAACTGTGTATACATTTTTTGGCAGGCTTTCTCTATATATTTACACACACACACACACACACACACACACACACACACAGACGCTCACATATTCATAAAAACTTAGAGCATTTCCTTGCAAGGCCATGGGGAATTATGACTCTTTCAGGATGCTGTAGCAAGCACCACTTCTCTGTAGAGAGAAGAGATTTCCAAGGATATACTGGATGATTCTTTACCCTTCACAGCTTGGTTTCCTTACTTATGGAAAACAAACAGCAGGTAGGGTTTGGCTGTCTCCTTCTAAGGCAGGCAGCACAATTGCCTGTCATTGGGTGAGGAATACAAAGGAGCAGAGCAGGCCAGGTGGGAAGGAGGGCAAACCACCGGAGGCAAGGAATGCTTCAGGAGCTTCACATTTGAAAAAGCATTACCAATATTTTTTAAAATAAAGGAATAAAGTGCTGATGGATCAAACCACTTATGAAGGATTGAATTTGTTTTGTGGGGTGCCAGTTTATAATGTTGACCCTATGGTTTCTTTAGATGTTGGGAGTTTAACACTTCTGTCTGTTTGTGGGTATGAGTGGAGCTTTGAACATAGTAAGTAAAGTCTGAAAATTCCTGCTGAGGATGGGGAAGAGTTTGGGTTCCTAATATGAGTTGATAATAATGAAAATGCCTGTGAAGAAGTCTGGCCATAGAAGTAAATGTTCTCTCTCCCTTCTACTGCCCTTCCTACCATAGGCCCCTATTTGTTCTCCTACATGCCTCATGGGCTTTCTCTGGCTTTTGTGGGCAGGGCTTACACCTTCTGCTCAATGACTCCTGCCTTGCATGGAGTCTTGGCCGAGGCCCAGGGAAATGGCAAGTGAATAACACCGTGGCTTTGCGCCAAGTGCACTTGAATTTGTCACTGAGGATTTTCCCATGGCCTGGACCACGTGCTCCTGGGGTGCTCAGAGCTGCTCCACAATGAGCTAACGTTCTTGGCATGCGGGTGGGCTGCGATTGTGTATCCCCTAGTCAACAGGTGCTGTTGGCCTACTTAGTGATCTTTCTTTTGTGTTTAATGTGGTGCACGTCACCAAATAATACACAGGACCAGGCATTTTTCTAGAGCCCTGGATGCAAGTAGCAGAGACACACATGCCCTAGTGACCCCCATGGGTCTGACAAAAACTTGCCTTTGCTGTTTTCTCTCCTGTATGTTACCAGGATAATGGTGTTAGAGACCTGGGCAAGGCCTTAGTTTTCTATTATATTTAAAATTATAGAAATAATAAATACATTGAGAATTCTGGTGCTGAGTTTACATTTTTTATACAAACTGTACCATGAGAAAGTTTTAAATGACACTATTCTGTATTCTGTCCAGTTCACCTCATCTGTTCTTCTTCTGTCTAACTGAGATCTCAGATATAGTGGGAATCTATACAGAGGCTCTTACCTGGAAGTCAAATGAAGGTCTTCAGACATCCACGAATCTCTTGACAGGCTAAGCAAAATATTTTGTCCATGTATATTTCTGGTAAGGTATTTCATAGCTTTTATTGAGTTCTCAAAGTATCTAAGATTTTCCAAGGAAGGCTAAATAAAATCAATAGAAAAGAGTAAGTTACATAGACCTAGGTTTGAGTTCCTGCTCTGCTTCTTCTCTGCTTTATAAACTTAGAAGAGTTAGTTTCTCAAAAGGTTCATTATCTTATATGAGTCTGGAATGCTCCAGATCTAACAAAATAATGCAGAGATAATTAGAGCAAATACATAGCCTTGCTCAAAGTCCAGGGCACTGTACATTGCAGAAGAGCTCATTGTAATTGGAACACAAGCAGCCTCAGTCTTGCCTGTTCTTTGATTTTTGAACCCTGGTCCCTCTTTATGAGAAAACAAAACGTTTTACATGGAATAATTTTTAAATTTGTAGAAAAATTGCAAACAAATGTACAGAAGGTTCCTGTAGATCCTTCATTTGGCTTCCTCTAATAATCACATCTCATATGACCTTGGTGCCTTTATCATAAGAAAACAATGTTGTACATTATTCCCAATTACACTACAGACTTATTTTTCAGATTTCGCTCATGTTTCTATTAATTACCCTTTTCTGTTCCAAGATCTCACCCAGGACATCTCACTGCACTTTAACATTGTGCCTCTTTCCACTTTCAGAACAGGAGTTCTGAAGAGCAGCTGCTGCTCAGTGATCCTCACCATCTGGTTTGGCTTCTGAGAGCAATTGCTGAATCATCTGTGGTTCCCTTCCTACAGAACTGTTTGTGTCCAACCCTCTGTCATCTCCCGAGAGTACAGGATTTTAGGCGGCGCCTACACCATAATAACATGAGGCCATTAAAGGCCTCATCATGCCACACCATGGGGCCATTTCAGCACACTATGTCTCTCCAGGTTCAGTTCTTGGATCATTCCTCCACTTGAAATCATTCACTAGACCATCTCTTCTTATTATTGTAGGCAGCTAAGCTCGATAGAAATTAATAGTTAGTCAGATAGTGATAGGCCCTCAAGGGAGTCAGTGCAAAAGATGAGAACACATCAAAACTATGGCTGGAGGTACATCTGAAGAAGGGAAGGCCTCAAGATGAAGTCAGAAGGCTTGCATATCTCCCTAAGGGATAAATAGAAGCTTTAGATTATACTGTAATTAGTACCACCCGGTCCAATAAGTCCAGATAGGCATCAGACATCTGGGTAGGTGACCAGAATATCTGGACCCATCCATCCCCCAAAATGTTTCTGTTTCAGAAGTCATAGATAGGCCAAGGTTAATGACGCTAGCCATATACCCTTGCTACATGCCTCACTTCCCTATTGGATCAATATTAGCTAAGCAGTTATACTTGTGACCTTATTGGTTGATTATAGTTTGACCCACGTTGTACCTACCCCACGATTTTGCTCCATAAAACATTCTTGAAGAATTGACCTCTGTGACAACCCACTTTCAGGACCCCTCCTATCTTTCAGGAGCTATCTCTCAATAAATCTGTTCTACTCTTAGTCCCTGTTGTCCCTCGGAATTCATTCTTCAATATTCAGAGGACATGAACTCGGCACATCTGACATCTAGCAGGTTGTGGATTATATTTCCCCTGTATCACTATCCTTTCAAAACCTGTTACACACTGATGACTTCTAAATTTCCATTTCTAGTCCCACCCACTCTAAATTCTATATTTATATGTCTAACTGCCTACTTGACATCTCTATTTAAATATCCAATAGGCTTTCTAAAATCAATACCTAATTTTTGTTACCTCACAAACATGCTTTTCTCCAAATGTCATGCCTTCCCAGGAAATGACATCTCCGTTTATCCAAAACCTTAATCTTCCTTTAAACTGTTTCTTTCTCTAACCTGCATCTTATACTCAAACCCCTGTAAATCCTATCAACCCTCACTTGAGAATATGCTTGGAATTCAGCTACAATTTATGACCTTGTCTGCTCTCAATTGAATCCTGGCCACCTTCATATTCATGTGGATGACTTTAGTGGCTTTTAAACTACCTCCTTGCTCCTAGTCATCTCCTGTACCCATAACCCCTCTATAAAAAGTCAGATTACATTCCTCCCTTTCTCAGAATGTTTCCCTGGTCCTCCATCATACTTAAAGTGAAGCCCAAAGTCTTTCCATTGCCCAAATTATCTGTCCTCAGGATGCTTCTGCAGCATCTTATTCTACTCTTCCCCTTGCTCCTTGCATTTGGGACACTTTGGTTCCTTTGTTGTCCCTGAAATATACGAAGCATGCTCCTTTCTCAGGGACCATGAATGTGCAGTTTCTTCTGCATAGAAAGCTATTCCCAAGCTGTCCTTATGACTTGCCTTCTCTCACTTCATTTAGGATTCTTAAGATATAGTTGTCTCTTGGATCCATGGAGGATTGGTTCCAGGACACTCCAAAAATACCCAAATTTTCCCTATGTTCAAGTCCTTATACAATATGATATGCCATTTGCATATAATCTACGAACATGCTCCCATCTTCTTAAATCATCTCTAGATGACTTGTAATACTTAACACAATGTCAGTGTTATGAGAACAGTTGTTACACTGTATTGCCCAGGGAGAAATGACAAGAAAAACTCTGAAGAAAAACTCTGCAGACATAGTCCTTGTATATTTTGAATTCTCTCTTGGTTAAATCCATGGATGGAACCCACAGAGGCAGAGTGCTGACTGTATCTATTCCCCAGAGACCATTTTTCCTCCCATTAGCCCTCATCGTTCTCTCTCTCACTTACCTTTAACAGATAATATGTTATACATTTTTTTTTGTTTACACTGTTTTTTCTTTAGAAGAGCAACTCTCAACTGGGGGCAATTTCTCCTCCCCACTCGGCAACATTAGAGACCTTTTTGATTATGACAGCTGCTGGAATGCTTACAGGCATCTGGGAATAGGCAGCAGGGATGATGCTAACCATTGCTAGAAGTACCTACTGCATAGAAATCAGTGGTGCTGTTGAACATTCTTCAGTGTATACAGCATCCCATTCAACAAGGAACTATCCAGCCCAAACAGTCAACAGTGCTGTGACTGAAGTGCCCTCAGAGGAAGATAACTTGGTCTTTCCTGTGTACGCCAGCACCCAGGACAATACATGGCATATGGCAGAGAGGCAATAAACATTTGTAAATGAGAAGCTATCTATTCTAAGACTGGCTGCGTTTTTGCATCTAACCTGAAACCTGGATTCAAGAACCTTTTGCCTTTAAATCTTTTGTATCTAGGAAGATTTTGGGCAAGGGTGGAAGGTAATGGGTTCAAAGTGAAGGAATCCATCTTGCCTTCTCAATCCTTTCTTTATTTCCAACTTTTCATCCAGGAATGTCATTAACTACTAGCTTACCAGAGTGAACAGTAGGAAGGGTGTTTGATTCTTGCCCTTGTTTGTGGCTTTAGAACTCATCATCCCCCACACAAACTATGATCACGAAGGTTAGGGCTTTGAAACTCAAGTTACATACAGGTATGTATACACTCTGGTTTTATCTCTTCTGGGGGGTCTGTTCCTTGAAATAATGAGTGCCACACCTGGTCTGGTCTACTTCTTCACATGAGAAGTTAGGAAAGGGACCTAGCTAATGCAGAGTATCAGGAAGTACTCTGACCTCTAAATTTAACTACTTCCTCATGAGTTCATGATCAGGGGAAAATGTCATTTGAAATTTCAAAATAACATTTACCACCTTAGAATTTTTCCATTATTGCAGAATTATAAGTTTGTGTATATATGATGTTTGTTTTTTGGCATATATGTAAATAGTAAAAGATATATTTTAGGGATTGGGTCTTATGATTGCGGAGGCTGGCAATCCCAAAATCTGCAGGGCAAGCTGGCAGGCTGGAAATTGAGGCTAGAGTTAATGCCAGCAGAATTTCCTGCCTGGGAAGCCTCAGTTTTTGCTCTGCAGGACTGTGACAGATTGAACGAGGCCCACATATATTATGAAGGGGAATCTTCGTTGAATAAACCCAGCTGATTGCAGATGTTAACAAAACTACAAGATACCACTGAGGAACACCTAGCTTGGTGTTCAAACAAGTGGGTCCTATGCCCAAGCCAAGTTTGTGTATAAAATTAACTATCACATTGGCAACTAGAAGACTTGGACATTTAGCTGTGCTCCCCTACAGATCTAATTCTTCGTTGGTGGCTGGTAGCCTCACCTCTCCATAGAGAACCACCAATGTTCAAGATCAACTTAGTATCTACAAACAACCCTCCCGACCTGACTTACTATGAGCTGGGTCAGCACATGGCTGTCTTGGGGTAGAATCAAAGGAGATTCTTGTAGGAATAGAAGGGTTGAGTTTACAGAGCTCACAAATCACCTCACCATTCACCTCCTAAGTAGGAATGATGAGGCCCAAGCTTGCACAAATCAATTTCAGTCTGACCCTTACTACCCAGCAAACTGATAAACAGCTGTTTCTCCCTTGACTGGTCCCCAGCACAGCTGAGCCACTCTGTCATCCTGGAGGCCATTCCTCAGGAGTCAGCTGCTGTGAGTGAGAAGATGAAAGGTGTCAGTCCCATCTGTAGTGCTTGTGACTTAGGGACAGCAACAAGATTCCTCCTTTGTTTTATCCTTTCAAGTTTAATAGTCCTTCTGATGAAGGGGAAGAGTCATCATTTCCAGTTCCTGCTGGGTGGAGGGAAGGGATTCATCTGGCTCCTTAGTGAGACAGAATACTTTTGCTCCTGACACAGGGGGGAGGTTTTCCTGGTGCCTGTCTGTTTTTGTTGTGGTAACTCTGCAAGACAGGGCACCAGCAATTTAGAAATGGGGGGCACAAAAGTCTCAGGCAACAACCGTAGGGGCCAAGAGAGTCTCACTCAGTCTCTAAACTGGTAGAATTGCCTAAGGAGAAGGCAAGAAGATTTCTCTTGTTCTCATTTCAGGGAAAAGGGGAGCTTTAGTTTATCAGTGGGAATTCTAGAGGCTTTCATTATCTTTGTTTCTGACCTGCTTTTTAAGGTATGTTCTTTTAGTTCATCCCGTTAAGCATAATGTAAGAGCTGTCTAAGCACTGTATTTCATGCTATACCTTTCATCCATCCAAATGTTGAATCCATTTTCCTCTTTATTAATAATACCTAGTACAGGTGGATTAATGGACCATTTATAAGACATCCATGATCAGGAACAAAGTGAGTTTAACTGACTTGGTCAGCATGCCCTGCCAAGAGGTGGTGGAGATAGACCCAAACCCCACAGTGCAGTGACCAGGTGGCATAAAAAGTCTGAGTCTGAACACAGTTCTGGGTCAAAGTGCCCAAATAAGCATAATTTATAAACAGGCATGAATTTTAGGAAATGAAGATTTAACTAGATAAGAAAACTAATGTGTATACATAGAAAATATATATTTATGTAGTGAGAGAAACAAAATCTTGAGCTGAGTAATTTATACTAAATTGTAAGTGATTGCCATACTTTTCCTACTGGAGAAGGTATCTTTGAACACATTTGTTTAAAGATGACTACAAGGTCAGTAGTTAGCCTGAGGGAATGCAAAACAAATACTGTAACTTCAGAATATTATATGCAGTTATACAGCACAATATAATACAGTGCCAGGTTAATATAAAGATACTTTATCTCAAGAAAACAATGTTACCTGTCCCAGATTATCAAACCACACGAGAGGTATATTGAAGACACATCTGACAGTAAATCATTCTTACTTTTATATCATGATCAACTTGCAAACATTGCACTTAATGACCATTTTGGGGCACTTATTATCAACCAGGAAATGGTCTAGAAACTAGGGCTATGAGGATCACTAAACCAAGCATTGCTTCCAAAGGAATATAGCATGGAAGGTTCCAAAGAAATTTAGGGTTACTGGAATCCTGAGAATAGGTGTACTAATTCTGGCTCAACACTGAAGTTTTCACAGAAAAAGGAACATCTAAGTGGCTTGAAATATGGCATCTACCAGTTGGATGGGAAAAGGAAGGAATTGTAGGCTGTAGGGCTAGGTTTTGGGAAGGGGCACTGATTAGAACAGTACATATTGCAAAAGGTTGTGAAGAGGATTTGTTACATACTTAGTCTCACTGAGAATGTACTTGTACCTGACACATGGCAGACTCTAAGAAAACAAAGGTCAATCAAATAAAAACCTTGCAATCTCAAAATCACAGAAAGCTGAAACTTTGAGGGATCTCAATAATTATTTTGTTCTGTATTTTCCCAAGTTCTCTGCTGCCAAATCGTATATCTTTTGAGGAAATTCTTTCTACACCCCTCCTGAGTTAAAAGGGTTCTGCATATGTGAGTGCTTCAGTCAGTTTAGGCCAAGTTTTGCTGCAGTAACAAATGATCTCCAATTCATAATGGCTTACAACAGAGAAGATGCATTTCTCACTCATGTGCATGATCATAATGAAGCAGCTCTAGCTTTGATTTTTATCTTCTTCAGTATAGAATCTTCTAAATGACACACTTCTATCTAGGACATTTTGGGCCCCATGGTGGCAGAAGTGACAAGTAATGGTCCATGGCCTTTAAAGCTTCTCTTTCACAGTAGCATTCATTGCTTCTGCCTGTGTTTAATAATTAAGAGTAAGACACGTGGCCTAGAATGGCATTAACACAATAAATAAGTATATTTCTTCTCTAGGAGTAGGGGAAATATTTTGAATAGTGATGAAATCTTCATTGTGGGCTTTAGAAATTCCCTACTCTACTCCAAGTTCAACTACTGCTTCTTCATGATTGTTTTGGTTATTGGACATATGTGAAACATTTTGAATAGCAATGAATGATAGATGCCCACTAAAATCTGTTCCTCTGTAGCCATGACCCACTGTATGTCTAGGTGGGTCTGTGTGTCTATTTCTCATCAATAGAATGTAAGTAAAAATGGCACATTTGGATTCCAGGCCATGTCTTTTTTTTTCCTCCAGGGATTGAAACCAGGGCTTTGGCATTGAATTACATTCCAGCCATTTTATTTTATTTTGAGACAGGGTCTAAGTTTCCCAGGTTGGCCTCAAACTTGTGATCCTCCTGTCTCAGCCTCTAGAGCAATAAACTTAAAGGCAGGTGCCACCACACCTGGCTACCAGGCCCTGACTCTTAAACAGCAGGTGTGTGCTTTCCTCTCCACTAAATGGAGCAAAATGCAAATCATAGTAAGACCTAGGTGATGACAGAGGCACAAGAGAGAAGGGCTCTGAATCACAGTGTGAAGAAATCAACTTGGTCTCACTCTAATTAATTTCTAAAAAGTAATTCCCTTACAAAGTTCCACAATTTGACTCCCATTTTCTGGGTTACTTGTTAATGTCTTTTCCAACTCATTATGAAATGCACTCCAGACTTGCTGCTATAATGAGGATAAAAAAGAAGCACATCAGAAAAGTCCCTCTTGTAATGTTGTCTTCAGGAGAGACCCCGACCTGAAGGTCTGAAGTCTGGTGACAGATTTGCTACCTAGTAGCTGGGAACTCCTGGTAAGTGCATGCCTTTCCCTCTCTGGGCTTCCGTCATCCATCAGATGATGGATGGAGACGAAATGGCTCATCCATTATGTGTCATTGTCATAACTGCTCCTCCGCTGTGATGTCATGGATATCATGATTTTTTTAAATTCAACTAAGAATTTTAATATTTCTGTTATGTGGATTGAAATCATCCCATGTGAGAAGCATTAGGATAGGTGAATTGTAAATGCCCTCCCCATTTCTCTGACATTCTAGCCTATGTCCTGCAACTCTAAGAGGGAGAAACTGAGGCCTGATAAAACTTCTGTGGGCAGACAGCCTATTCAACCTTCCACTTGAAACCACTGGAGAAACCAGTGTCTTTGTTCCCAAGGCATGGCTGTAGCTGCAGATGATCCTCGGGTACGTTCTTGAGAAATATTTGACAACCATGGCACTTTTAAGCACTTCTCCAGATTTCAAGTGGGTCCCTGTTTTGTTATCTTTTATATTTTACAACTTTTTTTTTTTTTGGTATCGGGGATCGAACTTGGGTCCTTGCGCTTGCGGGGCAGGGGGCAGAACCACTGAGCTAAATCCCTGGCCCAATATTTTACAACTTCTTCTTTTGTTTTTTCAATGTTTTTAATGAAAATAAGCAGAATTAGAACAAGGTACAGAGTACAACTAGAACAAAGTACAAAGAGGCAACAAAAGCAAAAATAGACAAATGAGATTGCATTAAATTAAAAAGCTTCCCTGAAGGAAACAATAGAGTGAAGAGAAAATCTATGGGATGAGATAAAATATTTGTAAACTGTATATCTGATAAGAGGCTAATATCTAAAATATAAGGAACTCAAATAATAGCAAGAAAACAATCCAATTAAACAATGGGAAAGGTACGTGAATAGACATTTCTCAAAAGAAGATAGCACAATGGCAAACAAGTATCTGAAAAAATATTCAACATCACTAACCACCATAGCAATGCAAATCCAAGGGACATGAAGTCATATTTTACAACTTCTTAAGTGCCACTTACCTTTGTGGTGCGATGCAAGTTGGAGTGCCTTTCATTACATGTTTTGGTTGAAACAAATACGTACATCGAAAAGAAAGCGAGGGTTTGTCAGTTTACCACCAGAGGGCAGCAGAGTAGTGAGAATCAGGGTTCTCTCAGGCTTTGTAGTAGAAGTGTTGACATGTGATTTGGCAATTGAATAATTTTTGATACTGTCCTGACACATAAACACCTAGAAGCAGGTTTTCAAAGGTTATTTGTGCACTAAAAGAGGAATTAAGAAAACGAACTTACATGCCAAAAGTAATTTTCAATATTCTACAAAGAGCTGTGGTCTCATTATGAGATTGCTTTTAAAGAATATTCAGCTATCGTTAACTGGATATGTTAAACTTAACTGGCAAACACACATTCAAAATAAATTAGGTTGAATGGAACTAAGAAAGTAGATCCAATGACTAATAAAAATTTCTGCTGGAATTTGGGGACTGGCCAACTTTCCCAAAAAGAGAAATTTGGTGTTAAGTGATTTTTTTCTAAATCTCCCAGACCTTATGGCTCTCTAACTTGTGGTATTGTCATAGTTAAACAATCGTACACATAGTAGAGTTGTGTGCACTATTGTGGTAATTTATTTTTAAGCTATTACTCTACTTTCAGCATAAAAAGTCAGCAAATTATCAGAGTTTATTCCATTGACATTCTCACACCTTGAGAAATAGCCCATTTGTATTATCACAGTTTGATATATTTCCCATTTACTGAGCTTCTTTGGCAAGTTGGCATTTTAATTTAATTATACTTTTTGCTAATGGTCTTTATTTTTCAGTGTCTGTGTGTAAAATGCCCGTAGGTTTGATTATCCGACCCCCTCCTCTTCCCACTGCCAAGCTGTAGTGCAAATTTATAAACTGACAAAATTCAGCGTAAAATTCAGGGAGGTGAAATGAAGGAATTTGTAAAGAAATCCTGCTTGAATGATGAGGTACTTTCCTCACTTGCAAAGTGTGGCCCCCTCTTGCATACATTTCGTCCCTAGCTTTGGTGTCCCTAATAGGATCCACAACCCCAAAGAATATGGGCAGTGTGCTTATCTGCCATGGGGAGGATCGAGGACCTGCAAGGGCTTGGATGTGTCAGTGGTTTCTTCTGTGCCTCCAGAGACATAGCTATATTAGTGACAGTAGCATTTGCTTGACTTCCTGATAGTGCTTGAGCTTGTTGGGACTTCTCCATTTCCAAGGTTAATCTAGGCTGCCTATCAGAGTCTCCATGGAAGGCTCTCCCATGACCCCAGGGCTACACTGCTGTGCATTTAATAATAAAGAGGAGCTGAGGAATGGATACACCCAGAGAGGCAAGCATATTTGTCCATGTTCACATTTCACACCATTGTATGCACTCTATTTCCTTGATCCTAAGGTGCTGCGGACTGCAAGATATACCATTGATTCAATAATAGCCTTTCAAGAGAAAAAAAAAAGAAGAAAGAAAACTGACAGGTTAAGCATACACATTGATTATAGAGTACATTCCAATTTCAGGAATGCTAAAAGGTGAAAAACAAAGGATAGTTTTAAAGTCTTAGAAATATTTATTTCTATATAATTATTGTGATTTTTTTGGTACCGGGGATTGAACTCAGGTCCTTGCACTTGCGAGGCAGGCAGAGGAACCACTGAGCTAAATCCCCAGCCCTAGGCTATATAATTTTGATAGATATATTTAAGCCTGAGAGAGCTTCTAACATATGTACTGCATGTCCTGGCAAAAACTTCAGCATCTGAAAACCTGAAGAACCAAAGTCACATTTTCAAATCCTGACTCCAAAATGAGAGCAGTCCTTGTCCTATTTCATAGGGATGCATGGATAAAAATGATGTGTGACTATGAAAGTGCTCAGTAAAGTTCTGAGCAAATATTGGCTTTTGTTAATGTATTTCACTGGATATGTGTTATCTGCTTGTATTTGTCTTACTTAGCTTGATTTTCACACGGAGGCCCTGGCCCCACCTTCCCCCAACACCCTCTTACCCTATTCACCTGTCCCTGAAGCTTAGATGATTTGCCTTGTAGGAGTGGGTGGACATGAACTGATTCTTTTAATCTGTTTAGCAAAACCTGGAACCATTTATTTGCCAGTGCTTCAAAAAAACATCTTTCCTGCTAAGAAAGTGAGAAAAACCAGACAGGTGCAATGGTGGAGGGTTTCTTTTTTTTTTTAATTAAAATACAGAGGAGCATGTGGGAGGGACATGCGTGACTGTATTGGTTAAGATCTTGGTGACAACAATCAGAGTTCCCAGGAAGCCATCCATTACATTCCTCCAGGAGAGCAGGGGCAGGATCCCAGACAGGGATGCGTCGGGCTCCAGTGCCAGCAGAAAGGAAAGAAAGGGTCACACAATTGAAGAACAGAGCATGTTAATTACCTTACTCAGGGGATCTTCTAAAATATAATGTGTATGTAAACTGATACAATAAATATGATTACTGAAGGATTTAATTTTCATACAGAAGGAGAGGAAGGAGATGAGGGCTTAGGAGCCACTCTCGGAAATTTACTCTCTTCTGCAAACTCAAGTCCTGCTGTTATCTGTCTGCTTCCTCGCCGGTCAGCCTCCTTTTCAATACTGTAATCTGCCCCTTGCTTCTCTCTGTTTGTTCCTTGATAGTTTTCTTGAATGAATGAAATCCTCTTGTGCCATGAGAAGTAGGATGTGGAGTTGGAGAGGCAATGGGGACCAGATCATGAAGCATATCCGAGATCTTCGGAAGAAATTTGAGTTTCTTTCATGACTCCCTGTAAGAACTTAGAGTGTAAGGAGGGGACACAGGAAAGCAAGGAAGCCAACTACCCAGAGAGCAGATAGATGAGATGGGAAGATGGTAAGAAGGAGGGGAGGGAGAAAGGCACAGGAACCAAAGCACTGCAGGAGAGAAGTCATCAAATTTTGCAGTATTTTTAAATTATGGGATTGGATTGGATTGTGATAAACACACCAAAAGGAGAGACGATATCAAGGCTGTGGCCTAAGCGAATGGAAAAATTGTGTTGTCATGTTTTGATACGGAAAAAATTATTTGTTTGTTTGTTTTGTGGTGTTGAGGATGGAACCCGGGGCCTCATGCGTACTAGGCGAGTGCTACATCCTCAGCAAGTATTTACTTCTAGAAATGCAAAATGTTCAATCTGTACTAGTCAAAGAGAAAAGAAGTAATGCTGGGGCTGGGGTGAGACTAATTGTCAGAGAGCAAACCAGAATTCCAGAAAAGATGTAGAAGAAAGAGTGAGAGAAAACAAAAGTAAAAGGGATCCAAAACCCTTAGCCAATTCTTAGCTGTACTGCAGGGCAACCTGGATTAGGGTGACATTTACATTTAATCATCTCCTTTTGCATTTGGGCTGGCTTCTCTTCACCGTGGAAATGTTAAGTCCATCGATATAGGGTTCTTTCTAAATCTTTGGCACAAAGTGGCTCCCTGGAGCAGCAGCAAGGGTCCCACCCTAAATTGTCTCCTTGCACTGTCTTCACAAGTCTGATCACCGGGTGGGATGGAGGAGCATCTTACGTTCTCTGAGTGGAACCTTCAGATCTTTCGTTATTCCTGGTGCCTCATCACTCGTGCAACAACAAGTTTCTCCCTTTCTCCCACTCAGAGCATTCCGTGTGGACTACCTGGTGTCCTGCTTACCTTCTTTGTCTAGTGTAGAAGACTCGATGAGGGAATGGACCTAGCAAAGATTTCCCAGCAAAAAATTCACTCTCATGATGCCAGAATCTTAAAGAAAAGAATTTGTTGGCTGCAGGTCAGTGTGTGGGGTCCTTTTCTTGTTAGGAGAGGTGCAGAAGCAGCAACTGATGAATGGCAAGTGGAATGGTTTAGACACCTAATGCTATGGGAGGCACCTGAATATTTTGCAAACCTAGGGAAAGTCCATGGAAAAAGGTACCTCCCCTGTTTCCTTCCACTGGAAAGGGGATACATCCACTAAATGGATATGGTGGTTGGAATTGGTGGTAGCTACTAGGAAAAAGAAAGATGCAAGGTTCTTCTTAAGACATGACTTTATTGTTTGGTTTTTTATAGATATATAATTGGCCTTAGTATGCTTTTATTACTTTAAGAGGCTCGGGAAAGAAATGAACAATAAGACTTTCCTTGCATTCCACTTCCTTGCTGGTCAGTATGGGCTCCTCATAATATCAGGGAGCCCTCCTCACTGGGCACTTAGCTTTGGTGTGGAGGAGAAGTCAAGGGCAGCCTACACAGCTGATGAGGCAAAGCTTCATCAGGGCCCTCACTGGCCTAGAGAATCTGGAGGCTTGGAGGCAGCTGTCCTGGAAAGATGGGGAATGTTGGTCCATAGGGTCCCAGGTTGCAGGTTCAGTGCCTGGGTGGCATGAAGGCCACCAAGTATGGTTTGCTGGAGGCCCTGGGCCATTGCCACTGTGCATCCACAGGGCTCATTTACATTTGAAGGGAAACAGGTTGGAAAGTATTGGAAAACCATAGAAGCCATGAGGTGTTTTTGCATTCTGGTGAAATACAGTTTATTTCCCCTCCAAAAAAGACATCTGGTGGTAATGCATGTGAGAAAATGCACACTGAGTATGAGGAATGAATGGCTATTTCACCCACAGTGGGAGAGACTTTTTGCTACTAGCTCTTCTCTCTCTCTCTCTCTCTCTCTCTCTCTCTCTCATAGCTGAGTAAGTAGTACTGTAGATGTTGGGCTTAAATCTTAAGAGCCACTTCAACTCTTGTGACTCCATTTAAAAATCTCATAACAAATGCAGAAATGGTGACCATTTACTAGTGTAATACATTTGTAGTGCTCGGAACAGGGCCTGGTTCTAAGAAATATTCAGCAAGTGTTTACTGTTGCTGTTTTGTTATTTTTCCCCAAAGTCCATACCAAAGGAAACATCTGAGCTCTAGTCTTGGAGGAAGACCTGATAGGGAAATAACTGAACAGCTGTGGGTTATAAGTCTGAGAGGCAAATCAAGGATGTACAGAATGGTAATGGGGCCCTTCTCAGTAAGGGTTTGTAAAAGATAGTGGGGAAAGGAGACAGAGGGAGAGAATTTTACTGCCTCCATCTCACTAATGGAGAGTAAGAGCTGGTAGGGGTGATACAGCTATGCCTGAGCACTGATACCTGTGACCGTTTGTCCTTTCTACTGACCCAGGAGGCTGGCATAGGATCTTTGCCATTTGAGCCCAGTAACTCTTGGCTGCAAGAAGGAGATTTTCTTTGCTGCTGGAGAAATCAGGATCTGAAATTGTGAGGCATGAGCACCAGCTGTTCAGGTTTTTCTGGAGCAGAAATGAAGGAATTAGAAGAGACAAAGTGTGTATTCTGTGAACTCTCAGTCTCCCCACATTTGCACCTAAAAGATATTTAGCATATAGATAGATGCCTTTCCATTAGGTTACCTATAGCTACTTTTCCAGACTGAATTATGGCACCTTCCCTAAATATTATGGTAGAGTCCTAGCCTCTGGTCTATTGGAAGTAAAATTTTATTTGTACAAAAAGCCTTAATAGAGGTAATCAAGTTAAAATGAACTCATTAGGGTGGACCTCTATTCAATGTGGCAGGTGTTCTTAGGGAAGGGGGACAATTAGACATACAGACAGACTTTTCTGTGGGACAAACACTCATTGTCAAACTAAGGGCAGAGGCTTGGAACAGATTTTCCCTTCGTAGCCCTCAGAAGGAGCCAGCCTGTCAACACCTTGATTTTGGACTTCTAGCCTCTAGAACTGTGATATGATAAATTATGATAAATTTCTGTCATATAAGCCACCTAGTTCATAGTACTTTCTTACCACAGCCTTAGCAAACTAATCTAATTACCTATGGTATTTGCTACATCTTCAGTTATTCTAGGGATCTCACCAATGCATCCATTGGTTGGCTAACAGGATTTTTAGTGAGGTAGGCAACATGACCTGTGGGATCTGGATAACCCCTGAGGGCAAATGAAATAGAATGTGCAGGATGGCTTGCATTGGTGATTCAGTGGATTAACAATTTGTGCTGGATTCAGCTATTTAGGGTCACTATGTGACTTCTGTTATTAAAGGTTCAACTGACTGGAAACTTTAAGATGCCTTCACTCACAAATCTTGGTCGCTACTGGCTGGCACAGTTGGGACCTCCATGAAGAGCTACATGACCAGATGATTCCCATCAAACAGGCTTTCTTGGGCTAGCCTGGGCTTTTGTGTATGACAGTTTATGGGTTTGAAGAGCTTTATGTACTTTATTAATGATTTCCTTAGGATGGTTTCATAGAAGCTGCATTACTGGGTCAGAAGGGAAGTATATCAGTTACTTTTCTCATTGCTGAGACAAAATACCTGACACCTAAAGTTAAAGGAGGAAAGGTTTATTTGGCTCCCAGTTTGTAAAGGTTTCAGTCCATAGCTGGCTGGCTCAAAGGCAGGGCAGCATGGCAGAGGCGTATCAAAAAAGAGAAACAGTGGTGGGCAGAAAGCAGCAAAGCAGCAAAGCAGTGAGGTGGTGATGCAGCAAGTGACAAGGGACAACAGCAGCCCCTTTTCTGTCCCTTATATTCTTTAGGGCGATTAACACTCACACTCAGGATAGGGTACCCTGGATCCTACTCAGAACCATGCTAAACTAATTGGTGGACTAATAGAGTAGTCACACACCCTTGATCTAGTTTCACATATTTAATTCCAGAATCTCGCACTCTAGATCCAGCCACCTCTGAAATGCCCCACCTAAAATCACAGGAGGCTTTGTGAGGACATCTAGACATAAGCCATAATAGCAGGTAGAGTTCTAAAGTATTACCTGAGTCTTACAGAAATTTATTCTCTTTTAGCAGATAATATGACTAAATATTTGTAGGATAATTTTTCCTTTGCTGATTTTTTCTATTACATTCAAGTGTGCAAAAGAAAATAAAAAGCACACTCTTTACCTGACTGCATTCAATCAATTCCTAAATTACATAGTCCAAGTGGAAATATAATTCAGTACATATATCCCCGAGGAGCAAGTGGGCTACAGATTCGTTAAGTGAGTTTTATCCCCCATCATTAAACATATCCCAATTCTTCTAGTTGGAGAAGGGAAAGAAGGGACATTTTTACTTTATTTAAACTATTGCTGTAATAAAATCCAACAAGTTGTCTACAATCTCCTTTGTTCTGAACAGCTATGCATTTGTGCAATTTCTACATATATCCCACGTATAACTGGGGCCCCTGTTCATGTAAAATCCAAGAAGACCTGATTATTTTTATGCCCAGCTGCCATTCTATGCCAAGAGCCCTCACAAAACTTTCAACCTTCACATCTATCTAGATATTTTTCACTAGGGCGCAAGATAGGGTCAAAGGCAGGAGGGAGATGAAATAGCCAGCTTCAGAGATAATGCTTTTTTTATGGGCAAGAGATGCATAAAGGACCATGTTCAACTGCTTGTAGTAAAGATGCTGAAAGGGAGGGACAAACACAAAGTCAATAGAAGAGTCATTCGGCAAGGCTTGGGATTCTCTCCAAACAGCCCATTTCTCCCAAAATTATCTTTCAAGAAAGACAGATCCTCATAAGCTGAATGCCTTATTTATGAGTCAGTAAGACAAGAGGAAAAAACAGTTAATTCTCTAAAAGGGATTCTGAAGTCTAAATCTTTTTTAAAATGTTTCAGAAAACTGTCCTAGGGTAATCTTTTCACCCACTGGCAGGGACAGCAGTATAGTTACAAGGACAGGGATGTGTTTTCTGATTTTTCATGATTTCTTTCCAATAGCCTGAATTCTAAACTATATTTTGAGCTAAGCTTCCTGCCTTTATGTTTCTCATAGAATGAAATACATTTACTCCCTTATTCACAGGCAAACAAACAAACAAAAACCTTTTTTAAGCAAAATAGAAGCTCTGCCCTTTGTTCCCAAACCTTGATTAAGTTCATCTTTAAAGTCATCCTGGCATTTTTCCAACAGCATGCAGCTTTGAAATGATCTAGGCATTGTGGTCAGAGACACTTAAGTTTCAGTCCAAGCTCAGCCACATATCAGCAATATGACAGACAGGTCACTCACCTGCTCAGCACCTAGGGTTACTCACCTATAGAAGGAGCAACTTACCTTCTATTCTAAGGGGCAACTGTACCCTGGCTTTATTGCAATTGTGTATAAAGCAAGTGACACCAAGACAGGTACATAATAAGCTTGAGCTGTTAACAATTATTCTTAGTAGTACAACACCTCATTATATTTCCTATAATGTATACAGTATACATTGCCTCATTGGTCTTATGCATAACTAGGTCAGGTATTGTTATTCTCATTTTACGGACAAGGAGAACTGAGGTACAGAGGAGAAAATAAGCAGCTCAGATTGACGCTGCAAGTGTCAAAAAGCCAGACACAATCTATCCAAACCATATAACAGCACTAGCCTTGAGCTTCACATGGTTGATTGGGGTATTGAAATTGAAATGATTGAAACTTCCTTAGGCTGAAATGCAACATGTGAATTATTTTGGACCCAGAGTAGAAATAAGCAAGAATACTGACTATCCAAGTTTAATAAGGATTCTTGTTCCCAGGGTTATTGACATTGGCATTGGTTATAACACCTGAAATTAGTTTCAAGACACTGGGCTTTGCCATTCCACAAGAGCATCATCATCCTCTTTGGCTCTTTTTTAAAAACCACCCAGTATGCTGTCCTTAACATATTAGATGAAACATTTTCACCCAGTCTCCTTAGCCTGGTGCAGGTTGTACATTTTAGATAAGATGGTTTATGCTGTGATTTTATTTAAAATAGTCTCATAGTGGAAGCTTCAGAACTTCAGTGGAGGCTGGAATGTTGGGTTAGGTGAGTGTGTATTCTAGGAATATTTCTTACTAATTCAGTCAGTTTTTATTTCTTTTCTGCAGGATTAGAACCAATAATCTGCAAAAACCAAATTCATAGCTCCACCTCAAAGTGCTCCAAATACCCATCAGTTTGGTATGTTTCACTCTCTTATCACCACATGTGTCTTCCATGGAGACTGCCATCAGATCAACAAGGCCATCTCTGAGTTTTCATCAGTAATGGCCAAGACTGCTCTACATGCAGATGACCCAAGTCCTGTCCTTTGTTTATGGAGTGGCACATTCGGGAACCAGGTCTTGTGATGAGGAGAGATGAAGGGGAGCTGAATTGGTGGAAGGTGGTAAGAAAATTTGGGGGCAGAAGGGTAAAATCAAGTTTACCTTTGTGAGACTGGCTTTTATTCTCATAGGCAAGCCTTTTTACCTGTATGCCAAAGATGCACATTTCAGTCAAAAGCTGAAGTAGCATCCTTAGCCAACCCACTGAAAATTTTAAATTAAGTATGAGAAAAGTGGGTATGTGTGGCAGGTGCATCCATGTTGGAGGGGCATGGTGTTCAGACAGGAGAAAAGTACAGCAAGTTGTTAAAATGTGTATATTTGGGCACATGAAGTATGTAAATTTTAGACAAGGCAATGGCTCTTGAGGGCCCTTAGTTATTTTTCTCTGCTAAACTCTTAAATGCTAGTTCTGTATTTTACTATGACATCGCTAGTTACCTAACCTCCTTCCTTCTTATAAAAAGTATCAAAGCAACTTTCTAGCTCCTCAATGTGCCTGTTGCTATTATTTACTGCATGAGACTATTTGCAGCTTTAGGTGAGCAGGTGCCTCAGTTATTATCAATTAGATATAGACCAAGGAGTTTGAGGAAAGTTTTTTCCTTCTGGTATTATTAATAACCTTCTAGCTATTCCTCCTACCTGGAATAGTGTAGAGATTAAGGTAAGCAGATACTACAGCCATACTTTGACCATGAGGTAATATGCATAAGGACGTAAACCTACAGAGATGGAACAGAACGTCTAAAAGGACACTGGGCTACTATCTCAAGCCACAGTCCCAGTGTAGGACTTCTGGCCACATGCTCTTAGCTATGCATAAAAGTGTTTTGTCATTTGCACAGAATGCATTCTGAACTGAGATAATTGATAATATTCAGCAGTAACTGCATTCATCAGGGTAAGAATAGCTGTTGTAAACAACCACCACCAAATGTCCACACATTGTATAACAAAAGTTTATTTCTCACTCTCATAAAATCCCATATTGATGCTCTTCATCAGTAGAGAACTCTTTTCCCAACAATGATTCAGGGGTCCTATCTCCTTTCTATCTGATGTCTCAGTCATTTTCAATACATGGTGTTCCAAATCATCCCATGTTTGGATTTCCAGATGATAGAGTGAAAGGAGAGTAGTGTAAGGCATGGGGACTCTGGGGGGGGGCATTCACCAGCCCCAGGTGACATGCCCTTTCTTTCTGTTTCCCCACTGTCCAGGGGAAGGTGGTAGTGCAGGCCAGCTGTGTACCTCAGAGAAAAGGAAGAGGACTTGGTTGAGGCCTTGTTGGCCTCTAAGCATCCTCCATCTTTCATCCTGGGGCTGTTGCTTTCAGTGTCAGAGGATGAGCTGGTACTTCATATTTTTATCATGATGATTGACAGACAAGCTGATCCTTTTTTTGGTCTTGGGATGATTGGATGACAGGATGTGAACACAGATAGGCAACAAGGCCTGTGGATTTTCTTCTACTGTTGAAGAGAAAGTGAGGGTCAGAGACAGTGACAGGATCAGGGCATAGGTATCCAATTCTCTGCTTGACTTGGAGTGAGAAGGATGTTGGGAAAGACAGGGAAAAATTAAATTTTCTAACCTCAAAACCATAAATTAGATCTAAAGAAATTACAAATAAGATATGAACACCAGCTATTGGTTTAGTCACAGCTATTCATTAACCTTGTTGCTCCAAAGGAGATGAGGTGCAGTCCTTAGAAACCTAAACTTGGACTTTGAATCCTGGCTCCATCATTTAGTGGTTTTGTGATCTTGGGCAAATTCCCTGTCACTAGGAGGAGCCTCCGTTTCTTTACGTATGTAAAGAGTTAATACAAGTGATCATCTCATAGGTCTGTTGAGAGCATAAATTGATACAAAAAATAAACCTTTGAGAAGGGGGTCTGACCTATAGTGATCATTCAATAGATGTTAGCTACGTTTTGTTGAAGTATTAGGACTCACCAGCTTGGAGTGTCCAGAGGCAGCCTCCAGGTGGCGCTGAAGCAGAGAATCAGCTCGCCACCCAATTCACGCGGCTCAAACATAGTGGCTTGTCCCTTCTCCCAAGTCGGGAAGCTCACTAGTCAAAACTGTCTTTGTGATAGATGAAGTTATCTTGAAAACTTCTCCTCTGTCCTTTGCTCCTACAAACCTTTGTGTCTTTGGAGAAGACATTGACCATTATTTAGTTATTCCCCATAACAATACCAAATCCCAATCTAATTTAATGCAAGGAGACAGCATCTGCTGAGTACATATAACGCTTACTTAAGGCACATTAAATTCTCAGTAAATTCAGTGCCTCACTTTCCCTCTATTACAGGCAGAGTATTTCCCTATACTTCTTTGCTCATTGACAGGTTCCACAGGCTGCAAACTTTCAAAGTCTATGTATTTGTTTAGCAAGGGTTTGAGGTAAGCAAAGTTTGCTTGATTTATTGTAGTCACTGAAATGCTGGGGTGTGTAGAGACTCCAAATGTGAGTGCTGCACTCAGAACCCAGCACTGCCAGGGCTGTGAAGTCTTGGACATGGTATTGACTACTGTCTGTAAAACAGAAATGATGACCAGTCACTTACGGGAGGGAATGAATGCAAAGTTCCTGGCAATGGATCCCCCATATGGCACTTCCCTTTGCTTTTATTAAAACAAACAAACAAACAAACAAACAAACAAAACTCTGTTCAACCTCTCCTTCTAATTTGTTCCTGCATTGAACTTTCAGCACGATTGTCCCCAACACCCCGACTACGGGGAAAAATAGGGAGCTTCCCCTGGAATCAACCTTCCCTGTTCCCTTTTCCTCAGGACCCTGTCTGCTGTTCTACATGTGATGAATTTGTTGGATGAACTCAACAAAACCAAGGTGAGCTGGCCAGAGAAACTCCCTGAAGTGTTTAGTGGTGGAGAGAGAACAACCTAAGGGTGAGCCCTCTCTGTCCACCTAGGTTATCTGAGAGGAGCTGTGTTGCATCTCAGCTCCAGCTCCTCAAGTTCCACAGGAAGGGGAATCCCACGGTTCTTGCTGTTCTTAGTATGTGCTCTGCACAAGTGCTACCGAAGGCACCAAGAGATGCTGTGGGGACTGTGTATCTTCCTACAGATGGGGAAGGTCTTGGCTGTTTCCTACTTTTCCATTTGACCATTTTCTCAGCTTTCACAAGGAGCAGTTCCAGTCTGATGGATGAAGACAGGAACCCTTTGAACTGCCAAGAGAGTCCTCGAAGGGAGTCTTTGATTAAAAAACATGAATGCCTCTTAAAAGCTAATAATATGATGCTTCTTTTTAAATGTGTTCCCATCATACTTGTATATGTAATACATGAATGAGAACATGATTTATCTAAGGATTAAAATTAACTGTAAGTTACATAGATATACTTCTGGCTTCTTGTTAAAATGAGGGCCTTAATAAAGCCTCCGAAAGAATGCGTTTAAAAAATATTTGTACACTAAAAATACAGATATTATAAAGAAAAGCATAAAAATTACTTCAAATTTTACCATGCACATAAATTCTACTGACCAAAAAGTAAAGGTTATATAGTAGGTACAGTTCAAATATGTAAACTGGTCAGAAAGGCACAAAATGAAGAGAAATATCACCCCAGCCCCCTTTCACTACTGCTAGAAGTTTTAAAAAATTCTTCCAGAAACATTTTATGTATTCTCTGGTACAGATGTATATATACAATAATTATAGAAAAGACATTTAACAGATTTATTACTTCTGCTGAATGCAATCTTATATTTTAACTTTTCATTTTATAATTTTTCCGTTACTCCTAACAGAATAATATTGGGCCCTTCCAGTCACCAATGTAATGCTGCAGATATACTTACTAAATTTCCATCAAGCTATCTCTAAAGTATTTTTTTAATTTGGCCTTATGTGGTGAAATTTTTTAGTACCCCTTGTCCTCCCGTAAGTTCTCTTTTGCAATTTTCTAAATCAGACATCTTCTTGGGAGGCATATTAAAAGGGTTTAAAATTTGGATAATAAAATAAATTGCTCATTTCCTGTAAACAGCATTCCAGCATGCATTATTCAGTTTCAGAATTATCCTGATTGCAACTGCTGACTTCAGGCAGTGCTGGGCTCTCTGTTCTTGGTGACATTCTAGTTGTAATTTGAAAAAAATATCAGTAGAACTTTCACAGAGGATTTTTGTTTTGTTTTCTTGTTTTATTTTGTTTTAATCTCCAATTATGGGAACTGTCTACTTTTGTGGGACCAGTTTATGTCTTGCCAATTCTGCATGTGGCGCACTGAGTTAACTGGAAATATATTGACAGTCAGTGGATGGGTGGGTGGGTGGAGGGTGTCCTGCTCTTTTCAGAAACCCATCTATGGCAGTTGCATTGTTGACCTGACTTTAGTCAGATTTTCCTAAGAGCAAGGGCAACGGAAGCATTTTTCTTTTATGCTGTTGGGAAGGGGTTAGTAGGATTTGGTAATTCTGAGAAGCATCCAGAAAACTCTGGAAGGTGAGCACAGAGCAGAACAGAAGGGGCTATACCTGTGCTTGACTTGGGAAGCGATGTTAGCAGAGACTGATGATACGAAGCTCTTCTCAAGTAACAATGCAGCACATTCTGAGGTTCTAACTTTCACATCAGGAGTGACAGTGCAATGCCACTGTTCCTACACCCGTCCCCTGTGGATCACCTCCTCGCGATAACCCAAGAAGGCATCCTCTTGAAAAATGGGATGAGAAGAAAACAATCATAACAGTCATTTAACTTTCAGGAACCCTAAAAACACCATCCTTGTTAAGTAAAATTACAAACCAGTTCATAAAATCACAATAACTGACCTGCACAATGTGAATTTCCTAAAATGAGTCCTTGGATTGGGCACCAGTAACAGGTAATGAAGGGACTTTACAGAAATGATTAACAAGGGTCTCGACTTTTTATTAGACTCATTTTGCTAATGCCTAAAATTAAGGAATTCCAGGTGTATGGAGCCAAGTATGCAAATGATTTCCTTCCGCCTAGCTGCTGATTTCATAAAAGGGCCTCAAACAGAGAAATAAAGCACACAGAATGGGAAAGCTTTATGGCACAGTCAAGAATGTTGTGCCTTTAAATAGTTGAGACAAGCAGTGCATGCTGTAAATTTGCCACTGAGACAAATTTGTGCAAAGCTATAAAAAGAGCAAAAGTGAAGCAAAGAAGAGAAGCTTGGGGCAGGAGAGAAAACTCTCAAGACCTCAGTGGCCAATGCAGTGTTGATTCAGCTGAGAAGGCAGCCTGGGAACGCGGCTGGGGAGTGCATTGCAGAGAGTGGGCTCCTTCCTCCCAGAAACAGAGAAAGGAAAATGGAGACATTTTTCATCAAAGGAGGATGGAAGCATTGCATTTCCCTGGTGTTCTCACTATTGGGCTCCCCAAACTACCCACTGCCTGTTTTCCTAGGGCCCAAGGGCTAAGAATGATTCTTTAATGTTTAAGCAGTTGGAAAAACAATTAGAAGAATATTTTGTGACATGTGAAAATTATATAACATTCTACCTTCAGTGCCATCAATAAAGTTTTATTGGAACAGAGTAATGTAAGGTATATGGGTGCTTTGTGTGGCAATGGAGTTGGATGGCTTCAGCAGAAACCATATGGCCTGTGAAGTCCAATGCATTGACTATCTGGTCTTTGTAGAGAAAGCTTGATAGCTTCTATTCTACAGCAGAAGTTCTCAAAGTGGGGTCTCAAGACTGGCAACATTTCTCTGTGTCACCTGGGAACTTGTTAGAAATGCAAATTCTCAGGCCCCACCCAGACCTTCTGAATCAGTAAGGAAAGCCTAGCTGTAGGCCCTAGGATCTGTGCTTTCTCAAGCTCCCTCCCCATGTGACTCTGCACACTCTAGTTTGGGAACCGCTTCTGTAGAGTAGCTGGGCAGCACAACATAATGAACATGGAATGCTAAATTCTTGCAAGAGTGGACATTGGGGCTTTATGACTGTAAAATCTTCTCTGAAGCAATGGGTGGTCACCACCACACTTGGCACCTGAGCGACTGTGGAGTTAACATGTCCCTGAACAAGAGAAGACACAGTACTGTCAGCATTCATAGGTAGCAGATATTATTATGTTTTCTCTATAGATGTGGCATTAAATAAGTTGCTCAAAATCACACAAGTAAAAGAAAGAGCCTTTAAAAATGGGGTGTGACCTCAATACCTGAGTTCCTTCCCCTGTCCCTGGTGCCCTCGAATGAAACACAAAGATTTTGCAGGTGGTCACCCTGTTTCAGCCTCCAGGGACTGCATAGTGGTGACTTGGATTTTGGAGTTCATATTCTGCTAAGCATCGTGTCTGCTTTCAGAACCAGCAGTATGGAGAGAGTCATTTGCAAAATGCAAGGAAATCAGTGGTCTCGTTGGGAAAATGTCTGGTTATTCACAGTATTTATATGTGTAGAGCACAGAATATTCTATTGTGAAAATATCGAGATAACAACTGCTCAGGGAGCATTTTCAGTGAAATATTTACTTGAGAGAATGGGAAACATGTCTAATGATAAAAAAATTGTAAGCGCATCTGTGTGAACATTATTTAGCAGCAAGTGTTTGCTTAGATATTTTTAATATACATTTATGCACTTTAAATTTATTTTATTGGGTGAAATAAGGACTTTGGGGAGAAGAGCTGGGGCATAGATTTTTAAATGTTCTGGGCAAATGAATACAGCTTCTGATACATAATGGTGCTCCCAGCTGCTTTTGTTTGACAGATTATCCTGGTGTCCTTCATTTTATTGTGGTGCTAAAGTAATGGGTCTGCCTGGAACAGTTTTCTGACAGATGAGAGCCTTGGTCTGTCACTGAAATCCCAAGAATTTAAAGGAAATACATAGCAACTCACCTGGGCTCCTTCTTATTACCTGCAGTAAAGGGCATGCGAGCAGGGATTGACTGGCGTTTATTTTAACTTTCAAAGAAGAGATTTCATCTGTTTCTACAGAGACTGAAGGCAGAGACAGGCAGGTGAGTTTTTGGAGACGTCTCACAGGCACATTAATCAGATTTCCTGTTTTCCCAGCAAAAGATGACTTCATTCAGACAACTTCTCCTGCAGCTCAGGTGTGGGACATTTGCAGCAAAGATATGGGACCAAGAGCCTAGATGGAGTATCTTCTCCAGTTGTATTTTTTAATCTTTTAATTTTGAAATCATTGTAGACTTCCATGAGTTTGCAAAAATAATACAGAAAATTCCCATATTTTCCATTCACCTAGGACTGCCTGAGGTTAACTTTTTACATAATTATAATGATGAAAACCTGGAAATTGATATTGCTACAATACTTTTAACTAGAACACTAGCTTTATTGAGCTTTTTCCCAGTTTTTCCGTACATTCATTGTGTTTATATACTTCTGTAAAATGTTATATAAACAGATTGCCCACTCTGTTTTAATCATTAAATTAGTACCAATCACAGTTTTGTTTGTAGCATTTTAATGATTGAAATTACAAAATACAAAATGTGTTAAATCTTTCATCCTGTCACTAGAACCATCATGTCATTGGTGTATTCTGATACCATGGGTATTTGTGGCTTCTATCCCCCTCCTTACTTCCTTACTTGGTGCACTGTGGCCAAAAATACACAGTTGATTTACCAAGGTAGGAATTATGAGTGCTAACCAATGAGTCTTGTTCTCTATTTTTGGAAGGTCATATTTCCTCTCCCTCTTGAAGCTCTCTGTGTTCATCTGATTTCCTTTGCCACTGACATGAAAGCAGAAGCCACTGTCTGTTTCTCCTCCCCTGCCACAGATCATGTGTTGACATGGAGGTGCCAAAAAACCAAAGGCCCCTGGAGTTCTGAGCCACCATGTGGAGGATAACCCAATCTAGAAACATTACCAAATCATCAACAGGACTACTTTAAGGGAGAAATAACCTTTGCTGTGTTGAGCCACTGAGAGTTTTTGAGGAATTTATTACCTCATGTGAATTTTCATACTTGCAGTTCTAGGACATGGCACCACTTTGGGAGGAGAGGTTTTTTGCAACTCTTCTTTGTGGTGTGGAGTGCCTAGAATTGTTTGGTCTGCTATGGGAGAAACTGCTCTTCCATGACTAATGATGTAAAATAGACTCAGTGCACCTTCTTCCTTAAGAAGTAAATTCTTCCATTTTCCTGTGTTCCACTCTAGAAGGCCAAACAGAACCAGGGAGAGGCCTCAGACTCTTCTCTTGAAGCAGAACCTCTGGGAGTTGTGCTCAGTGTTTAAGCACCGCCCCTGTGATTCTGACGTGTACTCTAGTTTGAGAACCACCTGTCTAGACTGTCACCTTCCTGTGCCTTATTTGCTACTTGCAGAATCATTCAAATCCTGGAATTTTGAAACATTGGTCTTCCATTCACATGCATGGAATGTAGCAATGTCTTCTGCACTGGTATTATGAATGGAATTTTCTCAACCATCTGTGATTTTAAGCAAAAGAGCAAAAGATGTCAGTCAGGCTGAGTAGGGCCTGGAGATCTCTCCTCCAACACTCTGAAGTCCTTTATGGTTGGTGGTTTTCTCCCTTAGAGCATCAAATGCCCCCAGCTCAAATACAACGGTTAAGGTTCAGGACTGGCCAACTTCCTGGGATTTTCTAGCTTAACTCTTCCATACTTATGGACTTGAAATTATACTTTTATCTTAAGAGGGAGAGTGGTGTTTACCTCAATGGGAGGAAGTAGTAATGGTGCCAGCATCACAGAAAGATTATTACTTTGTACTTTCACATGTTACTGATGAAGGCTTTTTAAATCTGTGCATGGTTGGCTTTGGTTCTGCTGTTGACCTTCAATCAGACACTGTGCTCTTCTGAATGTGTTCTCCCACTTGGATGCACATTACCCCTGCCCAAGGTTCAGCAGCAAGTGCTCCACAGCTGCCATGTGTTTATCCACAGGCAGCACAGAAAACCCTTCTGAGCTTCCTGGCCCCTCCAGGGACACCCAAGCCAAACAAGAGTCAATGCTTACAGCTCAGAATCTTATCATCTGGCCCCATGAATGGACCAGGACTTCTTATAGGGAATTCTAGCTAGAGAAGCCCATCCTTGGTTCTAAAAGGGAGAGTCAGCAGGGATACCTGTGCCAAAATGGAGAAGAGGGGCATGTTCTATGAAGTGGAGTATAGTGATAGCTACAGCAACTGACACTTTCACCTTATTGTAGCAAGTGGAGATAAAGCGCCGGAAGTGAACTACAGGCCTCATAAAATCACACTGCTCCTGTTAGAAGCGAAAACATTCCAAATGAATAGTGGCGTCAGTGTGCAGTTGGTCCTCTGGGTCTCCAGGTTCTGCATGTATGAACCCAACCGACCATGGATGGAAAATATCAATCTAGACATGATTTACATGTGTGGAAGAATTGTGAACAGACTGTGCAAATATTACACCAGTTAATCTAAAGGACTTGAACATCTACAGAGTTTGGTACCTATAAGTCTTGGGACAAATACCCCAGAAATTCTGAGGGGGTACTGTGCTGACATTTGGGAGTTGAATTCTCTTGGAGTGTCCCTCACTCTTAGAATATTGTAGGCCATGAGGATTCTATTGACATTTTGAGGACTCTCTGCCAGTGAGGCCAGCTAAGCATCATAGAGATGTAGAAGAAGAAAGCACACGCTTCATTTCTCAACTTTTATTTTTTAATTGTTAAAGGTAAGTGCAGAACACAGAAAAACTAGAAGGTAAAGATATACATGAGAAGAAAGCAAAAATTACCCCAAATGGCAAAAAAAAAATAGAGATAACTTTTTACTGGCATGTTGGTACATGTACTATGGAATTTATACACAAGGTATAACAAAATTGGAATCATATTGGCTGCATGATCTTTTTTGCACTGAATAATATAGAGTGAGCCATTTTCTCCTATCATTCTGTTGTAGGCAGGGTTTTGGCAAGAGAATACATTTACTACAGGACACATAGTTTATAGCATTATTTTATGATAATTACTCCAAAAGTCAAATGCAAAGGAGTGCAAGAGATTAACCACACACTAGGTGCCCAAAGAATCCAGCTGAGCGCCTGGATCCCAGGAATGTCCCATACAAGTCCAGCTATAGGCTGAGTCCAAGGCAACATTCTCCATGAGTCCAACCAGTGGCCTAGAGCCCACGGCAGTGTCTCATGCTTGTCTGTATTGAGGATCTGCACCTAGAAGGCCCAAAGGCCAGTGGTGGAAGCCAGAAAATCTACACAGGTAAGATGAAGGATTTGTGACACCAAGCTGAGGGATCCACATTGGAGGCAGGAAGTGATGCTCATGGTGAAGATCAGAGGTCCCCTGATGAAAAGAGCAGCCATTCCCAGCGACAGCGAGGCCCCAAGCTCCTCCTCGGATGAGCACAGCCAAGATCACATCAGGAAAACCATCCGCAGCAAACTTCTCCTAGAAAATCAGCAAGGAAGATCTTCCCCTCCAGTTCTCTTTTTATGTCTATTGGTAACAATCCTCAGGTGGATCTTCCATGCCCAGACTACTCTAATTCAGTTCAGCTGGGCATTACAAGTTGACCATTAGTTAATCCACTACACATTCTATAGTCAAAAAAATGCGTTGAATCCCTACATGATATATAATTGGTCTGCTATTATAACTCATTTATTTATGAATTACACAAACATTTCCTGAGCCCTCACTAGACTCTGTAAATTCAATAGAAAAAAAAGATACTCTGTGCTGGGCTAGGTATCACAGAGACACTCAAGAGTCTCCAACCTCCACCCCCAGTGCTGTGGGGAAGGATGGCCCACAATCTTTCTGTCCCCTTTCCACTCAGAGCAACTCTACTTTGGAGTTTCCAGGATTCTACTTGCTGCACACAAATTGAAAACTGCTGCTTGGCTGCCTCCAGGGCAAGGCCTGATGTCTGTGTGGTTTCGATCGATGACAAGGTGAGTGTAACAGGCAGACTGGCTCTCCTCCTGGGGGAGTGAGGCTGATTCATGGCACCACATCCTGGGTCTCCTGCAGCTCTTTCAGAGCTGCTTACTGGGCCTGACCATTTATCTGTGACAAAATTGCCACCTGAAGCTTTTCTCAAACTCCAGCACAGCCTATGAGCCCCAGACAGGTGACTGGGGGCAGGCACACAGAGGTGAGTGAAGGGATCCAGTTTAGAAAATGCCAGCTTTTATACTATGAGAGCAGGATACACTCAGACATGGCTTACCCTTCATGATGGTGATTTTGTCTCCTCCTCATCAGAGGGGTACATTTTCACACTAAGCCCCCAAATATTCACCAGCATAACTGTTCTGATGTCTCCAGTGCAGGCATCAGATGTATCACTGCCCAGTGTGAACCATCAGATGTATCAGGTGATGCACCAACTAAATCCCCTGATTTGATTATTACCTAATGTATGCACATACCTAAACATCACATTATACTCCCTAAATATCTATGATTAAGTGTCAGTTAAAAATAAAATTTGGAAAGATGAATAAAAAGCTTTTCCCTAAGGCAGCAATTCCTAGCAGGTCTTCCACATTGATCTGTTATCATTTCTATGATATCAAAGAGTGTTAGTAATAACTTCAAAGTCCTCTTCTCCAAGTTAAATATATAAAAAAATACATCCCACGAATATTTTTTTAAAGCTTCCTATTGGCTATATTGAGGTACTTTACATACCATGAAATTTACCCCTTTTAAATATAGAAATCAATGTTTTTAAATACATATGTAGAGCTGTTCCATCATCACTGCAATCCAGTCTCAGAACATTGCCACCATCCTATATAGGCCCTTCATGTTCATTTGTGGTCACTCTCCACTCCCACTCATAGCCCTAGGAAATCACTGAGTTGCTCTCTGTCTCTATAAATTTGCCTCTGAACACTTCACATAGTTAGAGTAAAAGAACAATGCACAGTCACTTGTACCTGGCTTCTTTCACTGAGCATGATGTTTTTGAGGGTCATCCCTATTATGTATACCTGTGGCTTATTCCTTTCTATTACTAAATAACATTCTACTTATGAGTATATCACATTTCATTTATCCATTCATCCCTAGATGGTATTTGGATTATTTCCAGTTTGGTTCTATTATGAATAATGCTCCAGGCAGAAATTTCAAGATAGTTATTGTGAAATAAAATATTCCAAAAAAGTCATCAAATGAACATCCAATATTGTTTTGATAAGTGATTTTAAAACTCCAAAGGCTGAAGATCAGAGTTTCCAGAAGATGACAAAAATTCCTGGCAAGTGAGGGCAAATTACCACTTTGTACATATTAACATAGAAATCTCTAAGAAAAAAAAATTATCTTGTCTTTTCTGCGTCCCATGTATTCCGCTTTAAAGGAAAGTTGAGTTAAACCCTTTACTAGAGTCTCAGAGCCATGTGACCAAGACCTTACTCTCAGATACCCAAAACAACCTAGTATATTGCTGGTGGCTAGCAAATATTTGTCAAATAACTAGTCCAAATAGATGACCCAAAAGTATTACTGAAGAAGATTCTTTCTCTAGAACCATCCATGCCTGATGGACATCAAGAAGCAAGATGCAGAGCTTTATGCTTAGCTAGTATTAAATATGACAGAATTAGGGAACTATTGCTAGAATAGGTGAGAAAGAAGCAAGCCTCACTGACAAAGAATAACTTGCAGGTTAAGTCACCCATTACCTTTGCTATGTAACCTATAGTGCTTTTAAAACTATAAGAAAGAAGATAACCTCTAAAGCACATCCATAGGAAAACAAATTAGAATAGATTTATTCAACAGAATACTATATAACACTGAAAATAAATGAAATAAGAGCTATATCACAACATAAGTGAATCTCAAGATATCATGTTCAAGAAAAAAAGAAAATAAACATAAAAGAACAAATGCTAGATGATGCCACTTATTCAATCATTTCTCAAAACAGCAAAATTAAACAATGTTTAAGCATATACCCTTAGAAGAAAAAGAAAGAGCAAACATAATATGAAAGTGGGGAAAAGGATTAATGGTGTAGAAATGTGAGAGTGGTTGTTATAGTTTGGATCTTGAGTGTTCATGTATTGAAGTCTTGGTACCCAGCCAGTGGTGCTATTGGAGAATGATGGGACTTTTAGGAGGTGGTGCCTTGTGGGAGGCTTTTAGGTCATTGGGGATGTGGCCTGGAAGGAGATTTGGGATCCTGGCCCCTTCTTATCTTACGCTTTGCTTCCCAACCACCCTGAGGTAAACAGGACTCCTCTGCCATAAACTCCCACCATGCCATTCTGTCTTCCGTTGACCCAAAGCAATGGGGCCAAGCTGCCATGGACTAAATTTTTGAAATCATGAGCCAAAATAAACTTTTTCTCCTTTTAATTTGATCATCTCTGGTATTTTGTCACAGTGACAGAAAGCTAACCCACAGGTGGCTGACAGAAGCTGGGGGAGGGTATCTGTAGTGCTGGAGACATAGGTGCCATGCTGTGACAGTGCATTGAATTGGGCATTTTCTTGCTTACTTTTCAGTGGATCTGTTCCATTTCCAAATTTTAAAAACTGTGAACACAAAAAAGAAAGGCACTAAAATGTTAAAACAGGACAAAACTTTAAATACTCTTCCCAGATTCTAAGATGCTGTTGAGTTATTGAAACCCACCATAACATAATCATAATTTTTGTTTTTCAGTACATTTCATAATTGGTACTCTATATTCCTTTGTGGGTTGAGCTTATTCTCTTGTTTAGTTGGTACAATTGCTAGGTACTCTGCCATGCTAAGTAAGTTATTTAAAAAGCTACTTTCTTATTTGTTTTTTGGAAATTTAGTATGTAACTATCACATGAAAAACAATGGATAGGCTTTCATGGAAGCCCTTCAAAGTCAGTTTAATCCATTGTTCTGCCAAAAACTGATATCACTGTCCATGTGTATTTCCATTCTGGGAGCAGAGACCCTCACACATCCACAAAGCAGGAGGAATATCTCTGTTCTCCGTGCTAGGCACAAGACCAACTCCTAAGGGAACTTTTGAAATAAGTTAGAGTTGCTTTTAACTTCTTTCTCTTTTCCCTAATGTGGCCTTTTCCCACTTCCGAGGACCTATTCACTGTCAAAAATCTCTCACTAGAGAACTGGACTACACCCACCTGGCCCCCAGTAAAGGCTCTCAAGTTCTCAGGGCAACAGTCTTATCCAGGATTTAGGAACACCAATGCTTGCTATGTTTATTATTTCTTACTTTTTCTCCTCCTCCTCCTCCTCCTCCTCCTCCTCCTCCTCTTCCTTCTCTTCTTCCTTCTCCTTTTCTCTTCCTTTTCTCCTCCTCCACCTTCCTCCTCTTTCTCTTTCTCTTCTCTTCCTTTTCTTCTTCTTCCCCCTCTTTCTTCTTATTCATTTTCTTCTCCTTCTTTTAGAGATAAAGTCTTTATATCACCCAGGCTGGTCTTCAACTTCAAGTGATTCTTCTGTACCAGTCTTCCAAGTAGCTGGAACTACAGGTATGCACAACCAGGCCAGCAAAGAAACATTAATGTTTAATGATATTTCTGATATTTCTTGGCTAGCCCTGAGATATTTGCAGGATAATTTCATCTTTTGTGACAATGCTATCATTTGGTTTCTAGGAAAGCCGGCGTAACAACGTGAAAACTCCAGTGGGATTATTAGAGGAGCAGAACTTAGGCTCAGGGCTTAGTGTGAATGCCACTCAAGGGAGGCTTGGTTACTTCTGCCTCCTTGTGTCTCCTTTCCCTTCTGCACACTGAGCTAATAGCTTCCCTCTCCTTTTGAGTTAGAATTGAGGTCCAAAGTGTCAGGATGTTGGGATGCAGCATAGGTCACATGATGCACTTGCTCATTAGTCACATGGCTACCTCAGTCTGCAAGGGAAGGTAGCAAAAGTAGTGCTAGCCTAGGCATCTAGGTGCCTAGCACAAATCAGTGTTCTACTACTAGGCATCCAGAGGGACATGAATATTGTGCAGGAAGTATTTTAGTATTCTAAACTTACTGTAGGGGGAAAAAGAAAAGAAAAACACAGAATAGGTAGCATAAAATTGTTTTATGAACAGTCCCAGAAGCTGAAGCTAAGCCCAAGACCAAGGTGTCTATGCGGCTCATTTTTTCTGAGGCTTCTTGCCTGTGCTAATAGATGCCTGTCTTCTCCCTGTGTCTTCACAAAGTCTTGCTCTGTGGTTTTCTATGTCCCAATCTCCTTTTGTTATAAAGGCACAAGTCATATCCAATTAAGGCCCACCCTGATGAGCTCATTTAACTTTAATTGCCTCTTTAAGTGCTCTATTTCCAAGGACAGTGCCATTCTAAGCTGCTAGAAGTTAGAACAAAAACACAAGTTTGGTGATGGTCAAGGGGTAAAATTCAGCCCTTAGCAGGGCTGAGCTGGTATCCAATTACTGAGCTCAAGTGACCAGTGCGGACTAAGGATACTTACCACAAGATGCTACTTCTCTGCGAGTATGTTAACACAGTCTTCTTATTCTTTTTGCCAGTTAGACTGAGGGCTCTGTGATACCAGTGGTAATGACTTTTGATCTTTGTTCTCTATGGCATTTAGCGTGCTGCTGCATATAACTGTGAATGTACAATGAATGCAGTTGACTAAGTAGTGATGTCAGTGGTAACTAGAGAAAACATTGTAAGGACACAGGACAGGTGAGCTGTGGATAAACCTAATTACATATGAAGCAAAAGCTGATCAAGAAAGTGGGAATAAATTTTTTACCAGCTGTTCCTCAGACAAAGGACTACTATCTGGAATATATAAAGAACTTTTAAAAAATTCAGACCCCCCCAAATTTAAAGACCCAATCCAAAAATGAGCATCTGAAATGAAGAGACATTTCTCAGACAAAGAAATAGAAGCAGCAAATAAATATATATAAAAAATGTTCAACATCACTGGTCATTTGAGAGGTGCAAATGAAAACAATGCTGAGATTCCACCTCACTCCAAAAAGAACGGCTGCTATCAAGAAATCAACAAATTACAAATGCTGGTGGGGTTATGGGGAAAAAGGAACACTGCTCCACTGCTGGTGGGAGTGCAGACTGGTCCAACCACTGTGGAAATCACTGTAGAGATTACTCAAAAGACTAAGATTAGAGGTCCCATTCAACCTAGCTATTCTCCTCCTGGCTATGTTCCCGAAAGAATTAAAAGCATCATAGCACAATGATATATGCACACCCATATTAACAGAAGCACAGTTTGTAATAGCTAAATCTTGGAAACAGCCCAAATCCCCATCAACTGGAGACTGGATAAAAATAATGTGGTTTTTCTTATAAAATGGAATACTACCCAGCCATAAAGAATGATAAACTAGAGAATAGCTAAACTGATGCACTTGAGACAATACTCTTAACTGAAATCAATAGGACACACATGTATAAATACTGAATTGTTTTTCTGGTGTGAGAAATTAAAAGTGTAAATGAGGACCAAAATGTATAATAGATATTGTGAAATAGGAAGAAAAAGTTCTAAGGGGAGGGAGAATTAGGGAGGGGGCAGGGGAAAGGAAAAAAGGGAAAGAAAAAAATGAGAAAAGAAGGAAAAACAGAAACAAAACTTCTGTGAATAAGGAGGGGTGGCGGGGTGGAAGAGAGGGAAGGGGAATGGGAAAAAACAAGAACCAAGATATATCATATACAGGTACAAATTCCCAATGATGAAATGTGATCATAATATATACCTAAAATATACCAATAAATTTAATGGAAAAAGATCAAAACAAAGAAGCATAAAATCCATTCATTTGTTAACGTACTTTGTTAAACAACTCTTCATTGAGTACCTATAACGGACCACATGTTTTACAGGCATTGGGCATATAGTGGTGAACAAGATTTTTTGCCTCACAAAACTTAACACTGTGGAAAGACAGACAGTGACAATGAACAAGATGACATCGCACTGTGATAATGGTTCTGAGTTTGGGAATGGCATTTAGACACTGTGTGCCAGTTCACTATGGGGTCAGGACCACAGCTGAGACCTTCAGTGGGGAGGAGAAGCCATTGGAAAGGCTGCAAGAGGAACAGCAAGGAAGGGACCCTGAGCAGGGAGCCATCTTGCTTGAGGGACACAAAGAAGACTTCTGGAGATGTGGCCTAGGGAGAGGGTGGGCAAGTGGGAGGAGGTGAGACTGGAGGTTGGAAGTGCCAGATGTGGAGGGCTTTGGAAGACAAGTTCAAAGTTTGGACTGGTTTATGAGCCACAGAAAACATGTAAATACTCTAAAGTGCTTTCAGTGCTGGAAGAGTGAGACCAAGTAGATTTCGGTGTCTGATATTTTATACAGGCCTTTGCATCTGTGTGAGCCCCAGAATTTGATCATTACAGTGACTCATGATTAGAGAATGAGTTGAATGTGACACAGATCCTAGAAACCAATTTCAGGAAATATACATATTGTTCTAATTATAAAATGTTTATTTAATATATGTATGCATAGTCATAAAATTATTTTCTGATATGAGTCTCTTTCTTTTGCCAGTTAAAGCTGTTCTTGTAAGAAATGTTGCAAAGAGTTCTGAGCCCTCTGAGAGTGTGGATGTTAGGGACACGGAATGAGCTGTGCTGTAATTAGAGAATTGGCCACCTTGATTGTCTGCAAAGAATTATAGGAACACCAAGTAATGTTGCAACAATTATGCCCCAGCAATTAGCAACCAATAAAGCAGCAGACCTCATTGATAGAGCTGTCGTACTTAGTAAAAATATTGGAAAACAAATACCTTACAAAACAAATAACATGGAACCAGCTCCAGCAAAAGAGGAAAAGTGAACTTGGCTGCATCAGGGAATCTAAAAGCAGCCAGGCCAAGCTGAGAGCAGTGCCCGAGTCCTTTACTTACCAGTCAGGAGAGCCAACATGTTTTTGAGCACTCTGTACATGGGCAGAACCATACTCAGAGTTGAACAGGCATGGCAGCATTTCATTCACACAACCCACCCTGTGTTGTTAGCTTCGTCTTGTAGATGAAGAAGCTAAGACTCTTGAGAGGTTACACCCTGGTGAATGACACAGCCTTGATTTAAACAGGGACTTGAGCAAAATCAATAGTCTGTGTGTCTAAAACTGTTATTCAACATTCCTGACCTAGTAGAGCCTGGTTTCTTTGTGATGCTTGCTAAGTCATTTCTCCCCTCCACAAGTCACAGCTTTTCAAACAGTGAGTGATAGTCTCTCTGTAAAATTAACATAAGCCATTTGACGTAAACCACTTGAATATATTTTAAAGTGTTTGGTCTCTACTTGTATTTTGCTATTTTATTTTACAACAACTTATACCAGTGATAGGTCTTTATGGTACAGATAAGGAAACCGAGGCACACTAACATGGTTGGAATTGGTCAAGACTTCCCTGAACTGGGACCATTCCATTCCCCATTGACTCATTGCCTGCTAATTACTAGGTAGTTACCACCTGTCCCCCACTTCTGGATTTACCCAGACCCTTCATTCTTTTACCTCTACTCATTATTCTTGAAACCCCTGCCTTGGGTTTCTAAATACTCAGCTCCTAACCTAGTTCGGTTGTATCTTTCTCCTATAGACTTAAGCATGGAGAACAGCTGTGTTCTCCTTGTTCTGGCCAGAATTCCTCCCAGGCACATCCAGTATGGTGCTTAAAAGCTTAAATTTGTATTCATTTGTGTGTCTGTGGATGCAATATTTAACTACTCTGGGCCTCGATTCTTCATCTGCAAAATGTCAACATCAGTGCCATTATCTCCTCTTGTGGTGGGAAGCCTGTGCTAGGATCACGTTCTGTTGTTTTGTGAATCAGGTGTCCCCTGTGTGTTCGCGATGTGGTTGAACTGTGCCTGACATTGAAGATACTCGATATATAAGAGCCATTCCTATTAAGAGAAATCTCTGGCCACCCTGTCCTGTTCAACAACGGAGGGCCATTGTCCACTGAGAGATTGAAAGGGAAGAGCATTGGCAATATGAGAACATTCATCATTACCAAAGTGTGCCTTTTGTATTTCCAGCATTGAACATAGCTTTGGGTGAAATATTATAATAACTAAGAGAAGAACAGTTCACATTTATTGATCACATACAATTGTTAGGCACTATGTTAAGCAATTTGTCTGTGATATTTAATCTTCATAAAGATCCTCTGGGGTAAGTACTTTTATTTTTCTCATTTTTTAGGATGAGAATGCTGAGCTTCAGAGAGTTGAGGTAACTTGACTTCAGCTACATAATTAGTGACAGCAAAGCCAGAATCAAGAGTGACTGGACTGTAAAATATTCTGCTTTAAGTACAGAATATATTGTTTCAGTAAATAGTGAGAAAAGAAGAAGGGAGAAAGGAAGGGGGAAAGAAAAGAAAGAAGGGATGAATAGATGAAGGGAAGGAAAAAAGGGAGGGAAGAAGGAGGGGGGAGTTTGAAATAAAGGAAGGGTGGAGAGAGAAGGAAAGAGGAATGGAGTAGAAAAGGGGTAAGGAAGGTAAGAAAGACATCTTCTGAAGTTCCAACCCAGCATTCCTTCCCTGGGAACTAATTCTTAAATTTGGCCACACACTGGAATCATTTGGCCAACTAAAAAAGTAAATCCTGATGCCTGGATCCCACCCCCAGAGATTCTAGTTTAATTGGTCTAGTTGCAGCCTGGTCGTCCAAAATATGAAAGTTCCCAGGGGATTCCTGCCTGCAGCAGGGTTGGAGCACCCTGCCTAAGCAGGAGCACAGTTCCCCTACCCTCCAAGTTGGCAAGAGAGAGCACTTTGCATTAGCACATGTGAGCATTCTGGGGCGTCCAGCTGCTCTCTGGATGGCTTCTGCTGCAGGTGCGCTGGGCTCTGAACAGGGCAGGGTGTATGAAGGGATTGTGTGATCCATGCAGAGCCAGGAGGGGCACGGAGTTCAGGAAGTGGGGTTTATTACAGACCAAATGACAAAACCTTCTGTGCTGCACTGCATGCTGACAGTGCTCAGGGTGCGGCAGAAGGATCAATGCAGTCCTTTCTGGCGAGTGTCCCTCTCACTATGGTGACAGGTTGCCTTGTGTCTGGGATTTCCCTGGCGATGACTTTTCCAGCTTGCCCCATGCTGGTTCTCTGATCTGGCTTAAGGCCTGGCTCATCCATGTTGAACAGCTTTTCACAGTCTGGGCCTGGGGCTCTGGGCTAGGTTAGGCAAAACCTGGAGTTCAACACTAGAAGGCAACAGAAAGGCACCAACCTGTTGGCAGGTAGGTGAACCACTGTGGAAGTTGCTGCAATAATGTGGGCCACATTGCCAAAGGATATAGCATTCCCTTTGATTCAGGAAAGGGACATTTTCTGCTTGAGCAGGTGATACCCTTAGGTTCATTGCCCAGGCTGGAGCTGTGGGCTGGCTGGTCTCCGCCATTCCCAGATTTCACCCTCTAGGAAGGTCCAGGCAGGTGGTCTGTTCTCTGTCTCTCGGCAGCCACAAGTTTCACCAGCACATAGGAGATCTGCCCTCTGCAAAAGGAAACAAAAGATAATCAAACAAAAATAGCCATTTGCCATGCTCAGTCCAACCATCCGCTCAAAATGTTCTTGAAGCTTACAATACAAAAGACTATTTATTGCCTGTTTTTTGTGTCCCAAACTTTGTACTAACTGTTTTATATCATTAGGTCATCTTATCATTACTTGTTTCTCCAAGTAGTAGATATTATTTTCATTTTGTAGAAAAGTAATCTGAGATTCAAAGGGAGATTAAACTAATTCCCCAAGGTCATGTAGTTTGTCAGTAGCTTCAACAGGTGTGGTAGCCCAGTTTTGTGCGTGGATCCAGTTTTGCTGTATTCCAAAATTTTTGTGCTCAAAGATTTTCCTACATTATTTCAGTCATGGTATACACAATGCTTATTTTATTTTTTGTGTTACTGGGAATTGAACACCAGGGCCTTTGCACTGAGCTACGTCCCAGCATTTAAAAATTTTTTAATTTTGAGAGAGGGTCTCACTAAGTCACTAAGTTGCCTAGGCTATGCTCAAACTTGCAATCGTCCTGCCTCAGACTCTCAGAGTGCTGGGATTACAGGTATCTACCACCACACCTACCTAGATAAAGTGTATTTTAACTCTGATTTTTTGGCTCTTTACAAAAAGTTAGATGCCTTGAGACTCACAATGTTTGCCTAGTGAGTGAATGAACAAAGCCATTACATTATTCTAATCTCAATACTTTACTTGCCAGATGAAGGTTGAAAGGATGATAAAAATGATGCTGCCTGCCACACAGCTTGGAACAGTACGAGAACGAGAATGTCTTATATAAGTGAATCTTGCTGACACTAATCAAAATAGTCTGAAAATTATATTGACAAGATAAAATATCTCATTATAGCTATATTTAAAATTTGTCTATTTATTTTTACCAGTCAACCCTAAAAATAATAACAATTGTGAGACATCAGGTAACCAGGGTCTAGGTGATAAGAAGGATGAAGTGCCAGGAGATTGGATTTCAGAGCACTCTGTTTGTTCTGGAATCTGGCGTTTGTGGGGATTAGAAACTATGGAGCTGGAAAGGGATTTTTTTCGTGCTAGCTGTGAAATGGCCTGTTTTAGATACTATAAAACTGAGGCATTCAGCCACTTAACCAAAGTCACAGAGAAACTAAGTGGCAGAGCTTCAGGGAGGAGCTGGGATCCTGGTCTCCAGCTGTGCTCATGTGTCGTCCTCCTGGTGCTGGGATCAGCCAAGTCTTGGAGCCAAAGGGTGGCCTGTGAGTTGCCGCCTGCAGCCCTGGCTGGCAGCCTGACAACTGGGTGATTGATGCTTCCTCTGCTTTTGTCATTTATTTGCCTTGTTTTGTTCCTCCCCCCTACCCCAGAGCTGATAAGGAAGGTTTTTCGAGAGATTCATGTTATCGCTTTTTTCTTCTTTTTTTTTTTCTTTGACCAGTGAAATGCAGTTCTCATTACTCCAGCCACTTTTCAAGAGTAAGCAGTTCTGCATTATTTAGCACCTAAATTGGGCCTTCAAAGACTTGGTAAAGGCCTCTTAATGTTGGGCTACCGGGTTCTATTCACTTGGTTCCAGTGGATAAACCATCATTTCAGATGACTTTTTCACCTGATCAGATTAGGTTTTTTGCTGGTGATTCCCTCTTTAAAGACCATGATTTGGAAGCTGACAGCTCATTTCTGGAAACCTCACTCTTTGGACTGTGTGATGTGGTGGAACAATGGTGGGTTGTGAGATAGACAGGTATGAATCTAATTTCTGCATTTACTGTCCTGGGTGGATTCTAGCAAGTGACCTCACCTCTATGAGCTTCTTTTTCTGCATGTGTAAATCTGGGATCAGGGTAAGGACTAATATGAGAACACTGGGGAGTACGGGGTACAGTGTGTACAGACGCCCTTGTGCATGACCTTGACAGTGAGAGCACTCTGCGATTCTTACCTTGCCTCATCCTGCAGTCTTTATCCTGGTTCAAATGGTTCAGATAAAAGTCACTAACACATATATAGCGTTTACTGTACACTGATCCCTGTCTCAAACCTTTGCATAATAGCATCATGGGATAGATATCATTATTATCCTTCTTTTGATACTTCAAAAAAAAAGAACTGTTAACCATCCATATAACAGAGTTTTGTAAGTAGTAGAGCCAAATCTTCTACTTTGTAGTGTAACATACACTGGATGCTTAAATAAATGCACAACAGTGATTTGTGTTGTGCTTATTACTCAGGTGTGAATTCAGCAGCCACCTTTTTCCTCTGTAGCAGCCAGAATTTTGTTCAAGACCTTAAGTGGCGTCTGACCACCTCAACTGGTCTTGGAGATGACAGATACTTTTACAGCACTGCTGAATGGAGCCATATTAAGTTATCCGTCTCTGCCAAATGCTATTCATTGTGAGATCTGCTCCATAACGAAGCATGATGGATTGCTTCTTTTGGCCAGAGAATAACTTAACCTCTGACTCGAAATGGAGGTATTTTTTTTTCTGTGAAAAGTTGCATAACAGCCGCCTCCACTCAGCAGAAATACCCACCTAGGATGTGTGAAGTGCCAAAAGATGTATTATACCCTCACAGTCTGGGAAAATAAATTCCTCTTGATATACTATGTATTTAGTCCTCCCCCCGCCCCTTCTGGGTTTCCAGGAATCAGGACTGTTATTGTAGAGTCTAATTTTAAATCTGGAGTTTTATTATTTGAAAGAAATGTTTTTTTCCCTTCTAGTACTTATTTCCTTTGGTCTTGCTCTGTGTGCATTCTGTAGATTTAATTGCATTATTCCCACAAGGATTCCAGTGCAACTTGAAGTCTTGAATATTCTGATAGTCATGAAGCTTAAAAAAAGAGGTTTTATTTGCAGGCATGATTATATTTAAAGAATCCTTTCATTTCTATGGCGAAGTGCAGTATGATTTTATACTGACTTGGGGGGTGAGGGAAGAAAAGGGACCAGGGATTGTGCAAATGTACTGCCTTGTAGCTATCCACATTGGAGCTCTGTGATTTGAGTGTGCTTGCCAGGTGCTGGGCCTGGATGGGTAGAGAATCTGGGCCCAGGAGCCCATTTCCATGCATGTATTTCTCTCCCTCTTCCCTCTCTGTCTTTGCCCCAACCCACAGTGAAGTCATTCCATACCTGCTGGACATGAACTTCAAAAAACTGCACCATGGTGCCATTGCACACTAGGCCTTTCTTTCCAACTTTTCTAGGCAGGTGTGAGTGGCTGAGTTTAGGATAGGGGAAGAACGTGCCTATCTGCTCTTCTGCTTATTCTTCCGGCAGTGTTCTGAATTGTCTTTTTTTTTGTCTATTTTTGACATAGTAATGCTGATAGCTGAAAGTAATTTGTAATCTTAGCACATGCAAAATAAATAAAAATCAAATTAAATTTAGAATTGTTTTAAAAAGCATTCTTAAAGTGCATTGATGCAGTGCATGATAATATTTTGGGGCACCTCAATTCCAAGTCCAGCCTTGCCTCCTCTTAGCTGAGTGATTCCATGTCAGTCTCTTGATCCCCTGGATTCTCAGCTTCTTCATTTCTAAAGTGAGAAGAGTTGCCATATTTATGTCAAAGACTGCTGTGAATGTATAATGAGGTCATATACATACAGACTGATAGTCAGAGCTTCCCATACTTGGTAGCAACACTGACAGGGAGAGATAGATAATTGTTTATTACTGTTATTGTCATTGTTTCTCTGGAAGAAGAGACCTTCACCCCAACTCTGTGGAATTTCATTTGAAGGCATCGCACTTGTAGAGTGGAAGGCAAGTCCTAGTACTTCTTCTTCCTTCTTGGGTACCAGTGGCTACTTGAATTGTGGACTAAAGCACATGTGGTTTCTAGTGAATGTCATACAAAGAGTGAGAGTGGAAAATTCCAGGTCTGGCTGCTGCTTGGGTGGCTGACCCTATTAACTATTAACAGTTTATCTTGCATCTGATTCTGATTACATTCAATTTGCTCTCTCCCTCTTCTCCTTCCCAGACTCCTGTCTAGAATTTACATTAGAAAATGAGCAGCCAGTGCATCTCCTCTGATAATGTTGCAGCTTCTGGCTGTCTCCTGACTTCAGCTCACCTAGGCATTCTCTTGGTTTCAGTAACTGCCCACAATGTCACCAATGTAGGGGGTGTGACTTCTTTCTGGGCCTTAGCTATTCCATCTGTGAAATGAGATGACCAACCCTCAACCAACCATCCTTATATCATTTTGTTCTTGGCAGGAATTCAGAGGCAATGATTTTTGAGTTCCTGAAGAAAAAGACATATAAAACACCATGGGATATAGCAATGTTACACTTTACCTAGGAGTTAGGTGCTGAAGACTGATGAAAATTGTGAAAGGTCCAAGTTGCCCAGGGAAATGTTGTAAATTGTCCAACAAGAAAGCACAGAAATCAAGGTTCTATAGCTAGAACTCTGTAGTAATATGTAGTGCCACTCTAACATACATACATATAAGATAGATATAGATATAGATATATGGAGAGAGAGAGAGAGACAGAGACTGAAAGTAATATGCAAAATGTCACCATCTGTTGTTTTGGAATTATAAAGAGAAAACACATATAGTTGGATTTGGATGTTAAATGAATGCTTAGTTCTGTTCTTCTCTAACAGATTGGAATTGTTTTGCTTTTCTGTGAAAAGAGTTCTCTGAAAAGGAATTCTGTCTTAAGGTTCAAAGAGTTAAATTTTTAAATGAACATGTAAGTCTTATTAAAAGGGAAGCTCACCTATAAGGTTGTCCTGCAGCCAAAATGGTGAGGCCAATGCAGAGTGAAATTCTATTTTCATTTCACTATGCATAGGAAAATAATAAACATACTCTTAAGTGACTCAAGGCAATTGTGACCATTAAGCTTTATTGTCAATCTGATCAGCTTGAGAGCCATCTAAGGGATTAGTAAAGCACACATCTGGGTGTGTCTAGGTGGGCCATGGAAGAGTAGCCTTGGGATCTATATCTGGTCCCTGGCCCCTTCCTCTCTGGAACTGTTCCCTTGCACTGCTTCCTAGCTCCATTAATTAAGCATCTTTGCTTTGCCATGCCTTTCTGCCATGAGCTTTCCGCTTTGGATCCATCCAATCATGGACTGAATACACTGAAGCCATGAGCTAAATTAAACGTCTCTTTTTAAGTTGTGAGTGTCAGGCAATGGACCTTCAGAGTGACCATCTCATGAGGATTGATGAAAATCTTTAAGTCTTCGGACAAATTTATCCAGAACCCAATACCAGAGAAAATAGTATTGACAATAACAGCAGTGAACCCTTAACCTTTACCCCTCTCTTGGATTCCATATACTGGACTGAGCTGAGCCCTTTCCACATGCAATTTTATTTGCAATAGGTATTCTTGGTATTCCCTTTTTACTGATGAGGAAACTGTTAAGCATCAGTGACTGACCCAAGGTCTCACAGCTAAGGACAAGGACACAAATGCCAGCAAGCTGATTTTTGAATCCACCCTCTCAGGACACACAAAGCCCCAGCTTTTATCCTTGTACACCTCTTCAAACTCTGGCAAGCCATTTTATCTGTGCACATTTAAATTTCTTCACCTCTGAATTAAACACAAAGATGTCCATGTGAGAATGTGGAGCCATGATCATGTGACAAACCATGCAGAACTGTTGTGCAGCTTTAGGGCAATGCAAATTTTGGGGTCCATGTTGATGTAACATTTCATATGGGGTTGGGTAAGGAGAGCATAGCCTTCTACTGCTTCTCCAGTGACAGCTGGTCCAGGGGCCTGGTCCACACCTACCCTGGTGAGGACTTTTTGGCTCCTCTAAGCTCTAGCACTGGAGGCTGAAAGCCATGAAAGCCCTGGGATAGGATGGATATTCCCTTCAATCCAGAGTCCTTTTTATAGTCAGGAGTGTTTCTGAGTTGATCTTTGACCTAAGAAATTTTCAAGTAATGTTTTACTTTACCATTCAGGAAATTGGTACCCATTAAGAAAATGACCACTCTTATTTGTTCATATCCATTAGAGTCATGACTTAGATACTTATTCATCTGAAAAAACTTGCCTTAATAATTTACCTTGAGTTCTGTAACTAAGAATGAGGCAGAGTGGAGAACAGAAAATATTCTTCTCCAGGGAGAAGAGACAATCCCATTTGCAGATTATCCCATATGTGACTGTTATGATGTACTTACTGAAAGGCTGCTGATACTGGAAAGCTTGTAACAGAAGGAAAGAGAGTGGTAGGAGAAAAGGAAGGCAGCTTAGCTTATTCATATTTCCAAAGCGCAGGTGCCCCAAAATCTGCTCGTGATTAACACTGCCTTGCTGGGTGCCTGCTGGAGAGTATGGGCAGGAAGGCAAGTTAGCCTGAGTTCTAATGGCTTTCCATGATGGCATATGGGAAGAGATGCCAGCACAAAGAGACCAGAGCTCTGATCTGGAGCTTGAACTCTTTCCCTTCTCATCTTTCTGTGCCTCAGTTTCCCAACATCATAATGTATAGGTACAGCCTGTAGCAAAAGGGTTTCATACCTAACATTCCACACTAATGTCAATTTCATAGCAAATTTCAGATATAATTTCATATTCAGTTTAAAATAGTTTGTAGGCCTGTAATCTATATAACTTACTCTGAAGTTATTTTTGAAGATTAATTCACAATCTAATAAGCACAAAGGACTGAAGAGTGGTACGTTAACGATCATCTCTCCACCCACCCATCCATGTATCCATGCCTGGACTTTTAAGGAACATTGTCAGGTACTGTGCTGAGTGCCGAGACAGATCCATGTCCTCATGGTGAGTAGCCATCAGCTCTTTTAGGGTTCTGTTAGCTCCAGAATGTAGTCAGGAATTTTCTGTGAGGAGGAGGGCTTTATATCCGAGCTCTGAGTTCTTTATATCTCTCAGGTTTGCAAAGTCCTGCAAAGGGGAAGCTGAATCTGAGCCTCATGCAGATAAGGAGGGTGCTAGGAAGAGAAGGAAGAACTTTTGAGTTCTGTGAACAATTGCATGTCCCTGTCAGGAGGCTCTCAGCAGCTTACTGCTGCTGTGCCTTCCTGACATAAGCTCTGCCGAGAGCAAACCTCAGGTGCTCTCTGTTATGTGTCTCCTCTCCTATTAGAAAAAAAAAATCTCTCTTTTCTCAGCTGCATTCACATTTCTTTTGTTTCCTAGATTTCTTTTAGTTTTATAGTTTGAATTAACTTTAGACTTACAGAAAAGCTGTAAAAATACCTTCTGTAGACCCCTCACCTAGGTACCCTTAATGTTAACAACTCATAACTACCGTAAAATGATAAAAACCAGGAAATTAACATCGGTACAATATTATTAACTAATTGCAGGCCTTATTGGAGTCTTGCCAGTCTTTCCCCATTTTTTTTTCTCTTTCGGGGTTCCACATTGAATTTCATTATTTCCTCGCAGTTTCTTCTAATCTGTGATTTTTCCTTTGTCTTTCCTTATTTCTGGATATCTCTAAAGATACGAAAACTCTGTGGTAATTTAAAGAATGTTAAGATTATAGAGTCGTGTTGTAAGATGGGCATTTTCCAAGTAGCTGGGTTTCCAACATCAGAATCATTCAAGCAAATTTCTTTGTGCTTTTGCTCCTTAACAGATGTTCTAGAGGGAATGTGTACAGGACTCCAGGGTTGGACTAGACCACTTGGAAGCTACATTGTAGATCTAACAGTGCTGATGGTAAATGATGGCTTTCACCAGAGCATTTTGATTGTGAGTTCAGGGCTGTGGTCAGCCCATTCAGTTTGAATATAGGCAAATCATTTCACCTTTCTATGCTTTAATTTCCTAATCAGTAAAAGAGGAATAATGACAGCTCCCATTTCAGGGTTATGGTGGGGGATGAGGGGATAAAGCATGCAAAGTGTTTAATGTTGTGAGAAAGAGTCCAATATGTTAATTATTCTTAATACTCTATAATAATAATATTATTATTATTACTAGTTACTGTGTATATACTATTTGTCAAGCACGATGCCGAACTGTTTGCTACTATCTCCCCTATAAAGTTGCTGTTATGTGCACTTTCCAGATAAGAGCCTGAAGCTCACAAGTGGCTTCAAACCTAATTTTATACAACCCTAGAGCCTATGTGATACACTATCCTATAGCCCCACTAATAATAATGGAGATATTGTGCACAGGTTGTTTTAGGGTTTTCTCACTTATGGGTCCCAATTTAACTTCAAAACAAGATAATGACATTCCATGTGGTAGGCAGAGAAAATGAGGGACAATTTTGGAAGTGAGATACTAAGTTGTTGACGTTACATTGTTGTGATAAAAATACTTGGGCAAAACAACTTAAAGGCAGAAAGACTTTTCTGGCTCATGGCTCTAGAGGTTTCAGTCCATGAATGACAGGCTCATCTGTATTTATACCTGAGGCAAGGAAGAAACAATATGGTGGAAGGATGTGGCAAAAGAAAGCTGCTCACCTCATGGAAGCCAAGAAACAGAGGCAGAGGGCTGTAGGACCTGGGACAAGATATATTCTTCAAAGACATGCTTCCTCCAACGAGGCCCCACCTTCTAACCCATTAAGCTAAGAACTCATCAGTGGAGTAATCTGTTGAGGAGACTAGAGCCCTCCCACCTCTGAATACTGTTGAATTGAGGACCAAGCATTCAACACATGAGCTCCTTCTTAACTATAGACATAGTCTTTCTGACCAGTTGCTATTGGAATCTCAAGGCTTTCACACTTCTTAGTAGATCCATCCTACCCTTCATAGGGCATTTTGAGTTACTGTGTGCAGCAATGGAGTGAGACTTCAACATGACCCCTACCAAAGATGCTCTGAAGGCTGAGAAGCAAAGGCTCATTGACCCACTCAATATAAGGACTTCTAGATTCACCTTCAACCCTGGGGATTCTCTGGCTAAAGTAACTTGAAATTGTCCCACATTTGTGCAAGGATGCTATCACTTAGTCTTTTCACCCAGGCAGGTAACAACCCCAAAATGCAAGCTGAAACTGCAACCATGAGGTCCAGATCTATTGTGCTTTAGTTTGGATTTTCTGGTTTGAAAATCCTTGCATTTCAGCAGGAAAAACCAGCCATGATTTTAATGTTTGGGGAGGGACATTAGAGGCACTAAGGGGATATAAAAGTAAGCACTGACATTTTAAATTCTGGCTGAAAGGAGGTCAGTTCAAATGGTGGGTGAGGTGGGGAAAGAAGCTTTTCAGATCAGAACATGTGCTCTGAGCACTACATAGAGCGAGCCAGGGACAAATGTGACTGTGTCTAGGGAAATGTGGGAATGAGCATGAACGCTGTTTACTGTGTCAGTCATTGTAACACGTGTGCTCTCAACCTTGTTTCTTCATACATAACTTTATGATGCAGTTACTTGTTTTATTTTATTGAAGGGTTGATTAAAGGTCCAGAGAGACTGAGTGAGTAATGCAATGTCACACAGTGGGGAAGTAGAAACTCAAAATTTGAACTCAGTTCCAACTGATGCCAAGGGCCATGCTCATTACATGTTGCTGCATATATTTTAAAGAACCTGTAGAACAGAAGATGAGCAGGCGCAGGTAATCCTTACAATGTGTGCTTGGGTTACCAGTTGATTTTCCACTCATAATTCCATAAGAAGATGCTACCAAGAGGTCCCCAAATCTGCTCTCAGGATATTCTTCCAGAAATCTTCCCAAGCCCTTGGCCCTTTATCCCATGGCTTGAGGTGGACATGTGTGTGATTTTTTGAGAAGTAAGTGAATAAGTTTTCCCTATCAATGAACATGCATTAAAACTAGATAAATCCAATTCATTATTTAAAAAATTCTGAGCTGGAAGGAGTCTGGTTCCCACTGGGCATTTTATATGTGAAATGAGTTGATCAATGGGTGAGTGAATGGTAAATTTTGAGACCCAAGGAGGTGAACGGAATGCCTTGTGCATGACCAAGGCCCGCTGTGTTGTCTCCGCTCTACTCTTTGGGCACCAACGTGGAAAATGTGACTAGAAAAGAAAAGACACAGATCTTAAATCAGCACCATCACCATGTCAAAGGAGAATGCACTGAGTCAGCACCAACACTTACTTGTGCAAATGCACTTTTGCCAATTTCAAAGGACCGTTTTATGAAAAATTAAAAGAAATTTGAAAGCTCTGAGAAAAGAATTAAAAGGGAAGGCTAGGAAATCTTAACTCTCAAACCTTATTGTTCATGCCAGTGTCCAGTTCACCCAGGGAGACTGCTCTCTGTATGGCTTTTTCTAGTGCTGTGATTTTGGGGGACTTACACAGCCCTTTGGCTTTGGACAGTTGAACACAATCATGACTTGATCTTGTTTAGTGATAAACCATGAGCTATTTTATGCCTTTACCAAAAAAAAAAAAGCCTGAGCAAAGGAAGTAATGACCATAAACATCATGTCTCATTTATGATACTGTGTGATTAATTCATGTTAGTGAGAAAAAACACACTTCAGGGCTGCCATATGTGGTTTTGTTTTCTTTTTGTTGTTTACGTGGGAGAAGAATGATATTTGTGTTATTTACCATCTGAAGCCAATGAAAAGGTTATGCTTTGTGACACTGAAGCGTCTTTGCTTTTCAGGGAGTTGTAGCTTCCCATAGGGAGAAGGTGAGGGTGAGGAGCCCTTGCTCAGCACTGAGGGGCTCCTTGAACACAGCCTTGGCTCAGGGAGCACCTTCTGTTCTGTCGCTCTCCTCACATCTCAACAGGGAAACACATGCAGGTCAACCCCAAATCTCTTCTTCAGAAATTCACTCTTTTGTGGTCTTAGGGGACTTTTTGGCATTGTATGAGAAAAAAGGGGTGATGTAGATGAAGTAACTAGTTTTAATACCAAAGGCAAGAACTACAGACCAGTAGTGTCCACTCCCTCCACTCTCTCTAGGTACATGCACACACACACACACACACACACAGACACACAGACACACACACACACATACACATACACACACACATACACACACACACACACACACACTGCACCATTTGGTTACCTGCTTGGTGCTTCTAGTCATTTGAGCTCCATTCTCCTCTTTCAGCCCTTGGTTTCAACATCTCAGGAAAAATAATGCATATGCAGATGGCTTGAAGAATCCTTTGGAATGGGACAAAGGAGAGCAAGGTAGGCCCCCAGCCAAGAAAAAGAGGCGGGTAATTCTTTTACTCCCTAATTCAAGATTCCATGAGTTTCTCCATCCTACAATTATAAAAATCTACAAAACCCCAACATCCCTTGCATATTTTGTCACCTGGTCAAATCCTTCCCATCTCTTAGGCCACAACTTCTAGATTCCTGAGGATTTATTTCTTCTGCTTTCATGTTCCTATGACAGTATGGGACTAGCTCAATCACGGCTGCCACATTCTTCATGAGGTTTGCATTGAGATACCTACAACCCATGAGCTGATGGAGGGAGTGGTCTCCTGTATTCGCTTTGTCTCCTGAATGTCCAGGATTCTAAAACAATTTGAAAATGAAGAAATGAGATGGTCTTTTCAAAGTGGATGTGCTTGTTCCATTGAAAACCTGTCCAATTTTGCAACTTTTTCAGGAATACTTCCTCATGGAAAATTGTGTTAGAGCTGATTGGGCATGAAACTCTCCATTCCCTTTGCCTTCTTTTTTTCTCCCTGGAGACACAGGAAGACAGAGGTGGGAGAGTTTGGAAAGAATGACTCTTAGACTTTACTCCTTCACATTATCCATGCCATTAATGGGTGAAGAAAAGCCAGCCTTCTCCACAATGGCATGTTCAGCAAACCTCTGACTGCTGGAATCCAATCCATCAATTAAGTATCAGAGTGGCAGATCTGGGTGCCATTCCCTTCAGCTGACTACTGTGTGTTGGATGAGAGGCAAGACTGGGGGAGGGTTCCCAGAGCACCAGGCTAGGGGAGAGGAGGGAACAGGGGACAGGGCTCCATGGGAACTTCTCCCCCCACCCCTCCCTTCCAAACCGTAAATTAACAACAGTGGACCTTGTTAAGTGTGGCTTCACAAATTAATATGAAATATAGTGCTTTTTCATAAGCTTGAGAACCAGATTTAAAAGCATATTGGTGTTTGTACACAGCAGGCCGTAATGATCCATTATCCTGCAGACAGAAGAGCTAGCAGCAACACATAAAGAAGATACAATTGGGCCATCTGCTTTGATTTCTGCAGCATCCCCAGAGACTCAAGGGAGGAGCTGACAGTCCTCTCCATCTGCCCTTACATTATCAATTATAGTTGAATTATGCTGCATGCTGCAGGGCTGGCAGATACGGATGGGAGATTGTAGCACCTGAAAAATATAGAAGAAATCCATATGTTGGGAGCCAGCTGTTTATTTACAAGTCCTTGACATATTTCCTCACTTTCTCGGCTGTTGCCTTTTTTAAGGTTCCTAGAGACATTTCAGTTTAGTGTGAACTTGAGAAGAAATTAGGTGTAACAGCATAGCACCACATGAATAATATTTCAGTTTCCTTTTTTTACAGTTGAAATGCACACGGAGCAAAAAACATCAGGTCAAACAGATTTTAAATTATGAAAAAAAGTAAGTTGTGAAAACATCTGGGGTGGCTGCTACAGCTTGTTATGTTTATAAAACATGTTGGAACAGGCAGGGGCGGTACACACTGTACATTTTTGGCAGCTTAGAAATCATGTGTCAAACTGTAACTTTTATGAAATGGTAAGTGTTTATGAAAGCTTAGGGAGCGGGAGGTAGAACACAGAGTGGCCAGCCCTTTCTTGAAGTTTCTTACCACAACATCCAGGAATGCTGCTTGAAGGATAAAATGTTCTGTTTTGTTTTGTTTTGATTTTTTTTTTCTTTACAGCAAAGGGCTTAATTTGTTCCTAGGTCAGTTGATTCTAGGATGGTGAGATAGAGCACCATTACATCCATCTGGCTGTGCTTGGGTTTACAGGATGGGTCCTTCCAGCTTCAGGGGGCAAGGGGGTTACAGTGTTTTCTCCTTTCAGCCCATGGCCTCCTCTCATCTCCTTAACCAAGGAGTTTCTGTGTGCACATGTCTGGTCAGCCACAGGGTCCCTCTCCGTGCCTGTAGAGACACTTCCAGGTCTGTAGACTTATTTCTCTTAGGCTTCAGCAATCCCTCTGACATTGTATTGTTGATGTGCCAGTTGGGAGCTTCTTGAAGAAAAAAAAGAACTACTTATTCTTGCCACTTTCTTGAGACCATCATGGTGCCTAGCATTCCCTCAATGTTCATAAAATGTTGGATGAATTAAGAATGAATATCTTAAATGCATGTGTTTTGTGTGTGTGTGTGTGTGTATGTGTGTGTGTGTGTGTGTGTGTGTGTGTGTTAAACAACAGGATTAGTAAAATGGGGATAAAATCTGGAAACAAGAGAATTCTGTTAGCCATGTGACATCAACCTTGCTGCTAAGAATCCCTTCTTTAGCCAATGTAGGCAAGAGCAGACTTTTATCTTTGTGACCAGCTGGCCAGTGCCTTCCTGGAGAAGGGAGAGGTATCACAGGGGCTGTGTTAACAGAGGGTTCTTGCTTTTTTTTCCTCTTTGTCCTCACAGACTCTGGATCACTGAGTTCTGCTGATTTACCCCATTGCCTCCTCAATCTTTCTTGTCTGTGTTCACAGCAAGTAGATTCAATCATAGTCTCATGGAAATAAGGTCAAGTGCACACAGTGATCTCCATGTGCTTCAGAGTAAACATTCAGTGCAAGGTGTGAACATACCATGGTACTAGGATCATGGACAGGAATTTATGGAGTGTTGTGCAAAATGATGATGTGGGGCTCCTTGATCCAAAATGAACAATTTTAGGTTTTTAAATGTAGCTCAGTAGTAGAGCATTTGCCTAGCATTGGCAAGGCCCTAAGTTGGATTCCAATACTAGAAAGAAAAAAGAATTTCAATATGTTGACAGTAGAGCATTAAACCAATCACAGAGCCTTCTGAGCACAGTGACTTTCTAAGTAAGGCACCTCGTGCATCTGTTGTGGTCACTCATGTATGAAGCAGACTCTGCTGGTGCTGCTGCCACTAAGTCCCTCGGTACCACTTTTACTACAAGTCCTTCCTCTTCACCTTCTTTCCCCCTTTACTCTCCTCTCCCTTTAACCTTCTTCCTCCTCCTCAAGACATATGCAAGAGTTTCTTATCCTCTCTCCTGTCTCCATCTTTTCTTTTCTCCATTTATTTTTCATTCCAGTACTGAGTGGAGCCTACTTTAAATATGACCACACCGTTTTCCTACTCAGTTCTCTTCTGATTGACTTGGTTTTCAGTCCCTCAATCAAGAGACCTAGGTTTGCCTGCTTTGAAGGGTTGCTGTGTTATAATATGAATGGAAATAGACTCCATGACTTGCATTTTCCTTGGGCTGGAGTAAATGCTCACAGAGTACTGGCCATCCTCCACCCCTCCTCCTCTCTACCTTGTCCTGACTGTTACAGGACAGGCTATTCCATCACCTACCCAGGAGAAAACCTTAGGTCCTGCCACATTTTCTTTGTTTCCCCCGTGTACTATGATAATTTATCTCTATTTATTGTTTGTTTATTTGTTTATTTTTGTTTTTTGTTTTTTTTGTATAGAGCATCGTACTCTGGACCTTGCACTTGTGAGGCAGGCGTGGTGCCACTGAGCTAAATCCCTGGCCCTATTTGTTTATTCCTTCATTTATTGAATCCCAGAATATACAGTACAAACTATTGTTTAAATGCCTTCAGTTACTTTTATATCCTTTCCCTCCATCTATAATCTCCTTCATATCTTTCTTATGAGAAAAGGCATAGTAATAAAATTGCTGAGTTGCTTAAGATTATTTTGCGGATTAGGGGCAGAGCCAGGATGGGAACCCAGCCTCTGCATGCTCCAGAGCTAATTGTCTGTCGCTAGAGCACAGTGTCTTCCAAGCTGGCCTACATGTTCCCTGCAGATGGTGACCAAGACTTTGTATCTTTTGGTTTCTTAATGACATCTAGATACAAGCTGTAACAATATAAATACCAGCAGGTGATGTTCATTGGGAGCCAATGTAACAATCTATCATAATTTCCTTTCCATTTTGCTCAACTTACAAAAAATCCAATGCAATTTTGCAAAATGCCCTGATATAAAAAGTCAGAGCACAAACTCACAGCTTCAGTACATAATAGAATACAGTGTTTTACACATACCAGCAGTGATTGTACAACACTTAAGCACTTACTGTACATAAAGAACCAGGACCTAGGCACCAAAGCAGAGCAAAGAGCTTTTATGTGGCTTGATCTGAAGAATTCACAATGAGTTTCTGGAGGAGAACAGTAAATAATATAAAACTGTGTCATACTCAGACTTGGCAGTGTTTGACAAAATAGGATTACATGAGCTACTTGCTTATCTGTGATCTCTCCAATTATATCCTATCTTTTTCTCCAATGTGTTTTTCTCCATCTAGGGTTCCAAAGAATCTAGTTCAGCAAAGGAATGTTAGATGAGTGTAATTTAACAGGTAATTCTTAAGTGCATTTCTGGTTTAGAATCATAAAATAACATGTTTCACGATCATTTCTGGGAAAGGAAGAGTGTAGTGATGTTGGAGAGTTTTTCTGAAAGAAGAGATGCTTAGAAGTTAGGTGAGTTTGAGTCCTTGATAAAATTTCAGAGAATACTAAAACTTTGGAAATATTTTTAAAAGCACCAAACAAAATTGGGATCATCTCATTCTTAGGCATCTTGGGGTAGAAGGAGCTGTTTGCAAGGACTGCTATAAGAAGACCACAGACTGAGTGCCTTCAGCAACAGAAACTCATTTTTTCACAGTGCTGGAGGCTGGAAGGCTGAGATTGGGGTGTCAATAGAATTTATTTCATCTGACACAAAGTGCTTTGGCTTTTAAATGCCCATTTTCCCCCTGGATCCTCATATGGTCTTTCTCCAATATGACTCTGTGTCTTAATCGTTTTCATAAGGGTATAAACCCTATTGGATTACAGCCCACACTACTGGCTTCATTTTAATTTATTTTTTTAAAGACTATGTCTCTACATTCTCAGATACTAGGGGCTAGAACTTCAACATATGAATATTTGGAAAGTATAATTTATAGCATTGCAAATGATTTCTGAGATGGGTCCTGTCTCCAACAGGATGCTGTCCATGTTCAAAAGCATCAATTTATTTTTTGAAAAATAGAAATAGTATAATGTTCCAAATACACTATGGAGTTACTTACTTCTTGCTTTGGTGGTGGTGGTGGGGTGTCTCTTTGTAATGAAATGAGACTAAAAGACATAGCTGCCAATTCCAAAGGAAAACTCAGAGTGTTAGGTCTCTTTTACTGCATGTATAGATACACAAAGCTGTGATTTCACATGCATTTAGAAGACATTTGGGGGATTTTAATTTTCCCTTGCTTCAGTCAGGGGCAGGGTTTCAATTAAAGAAAATATAGCCCTGGGCCGGGGATTTAGCTCAGTGGTTCCAGTGCCTACCTCACAAGTGCAAGGTCCCAAGTTCGATCCCTGGTACCAAAAAAAAAGAAAAAGAAAAAGAAAAAAGAAAATACAGCCCTAGGCTTTGGAGAATTCCCTTCTTGAGAAACCAGGATGACACTGGGCTAGAAACCTGAGAATTCCAAATCCTACAGCCAGTGAGTTTGGTTCCAAGTGACATCTTGTTCGGGGTGTTGTTTGGTATAGAGTAAGGATGTGGAAACTTCTGTCTCCTACTGGAGGTCTTTCAACATTGAGTTGTGTTTAACACCTTGTGGGAACTTTTGAGAAGGATTGGGGTTGAGAGAATGACACCTCTATGTTTTAAAATTTATCAAAAGCCACATCTTTTCCACTTTGTAGAAAGAAATAGCAGAAGTACCCACACCCTATGACACCAGAACTCCCCACTAGATGGTTACAAAAGAAAATTTCACCTCTGGTACTTGGGCTCCATCCCAACCTCCTGCCTACACATTTCCTGGGCCACCCTAGGGGCTGCCTTTCATGGCTACTCATAACACTCAATCTGATCCTGCTTACCATTTTGTTCCCTTTCTCACTCTGTCTCCATCGTGCAGAAATCTTATGTGTAAGACTACTGTGTCCTTGGTGGCTTCTGCTGATCGTGTCCAGGGAGGGCTACCACATCTGTGCTGCAGAATCTCAATGTCAGTGAATGACAATCCCTTTCTTCCAGATTCTTGGGCAAGAAAAAATGGGAGTTGACCATGACTCACTCATAAATCCCAGCAATTCTTTGTCATTTCTATCTTTGTTCTTTCCTCTGTCAGAAGACTCTAGATAGTTTTAGGACTCATTTTCTCAGTTCCTTCAGGTCTCTGTTCAAATGCCATAAGAATGGGGGTACTTGCCCAACCTACAGTGAGAGCACCCCTTCCTGCTTACATTTCTTTACTCAAATTTCTCCATGTTTTTCTTTTAGTATGTCTTGGCACGTTCCTGGTGTAGTTAATGTCTCTTAATCCTACTAAAGCCATAACTCAGTTACCCATGATATATTCATGGAACAAATGCTTTCTGAGCACCTACTATATCCAGCGACCATGCTATGTCATAGAAATAAATAGAGGATAACAAGAAAGACATCTGATTTCATTCTAGTGGAAGACATAAAAAAAGCAAATAAATGCACTGGATCATTTCATGGTGGAAATAAAGAATATAGCATTTTCAGAGCAACCTTAGCTTGAAAGGTCAATGCAGGTTTTTGGGAAGAGAGGAGCAGAGGGAGTAGGTCCCACTCAGTCATATGCAAAGATCTCATCTTCACCATCACATGGGCTCCAATCCAAGTCCAGGAGCCCACAGAGGCAGATGTTCTGTCATCCTCTCCATGAGTCTATCTTTCTCTCTTTTATACTTTCAGTCTGACAGATGCAAGACAAAAGCTTCCAGACATGGATATTTATGAGAACAAATGGATGATCCAGGGAAGGGGAATGGGGAAGAAGATGGACTCATCCCCCTTACAGACATTGGCACCCTAGTCCAGCCATGTGACATAACACTCCCAATATTCCACCTTCATGTGGGACCTGCACACCTGTGCCTAATTTTGCAACACTTGATCTCAAAAATCTCAGCCTTTTAAAGGCAGAAAATAGTGACCTTTTCAAAATGTATATTTGATCATCCCAGCCTACAATCTTTCAGCAACTTTGCTCTGCTCTTGCAGTACAAGTCACTTCTGTTCAGTGGCCCATGCACCTTGTATGGCCTGGCTCTAACTTCTCCAACCCCTCTTCCCTTGTACCCTCCCCCTTCCACCCTTGCTGTTCATTGCTGTCACACCGGGCACCTTTCAGTTCTTTGAATTCACCCTCTGTTTTGCTTCACGTACTTAAGTCAGCTGTAAGATTTAACTGAACTACTTTTTCTTCATGGCAGCTTCTTATGATCTCTTGCACTTCTATATAGCATGAATCACGTTTGCAGTTTCAAGTCAGTCTTTTTGACATCTGATTTGTGTCATCTCTCCTGTTAGTGAGCTCTGTAAGGTCTGGAATTGTGATCATTTCTGCTGATCACTATGTGGTCAGTCTTGCCTTGTGTGCTGCTGTATAGTACGTGTTTGTTGAATGAGTGGACAATTGAAAGAAAGAAAAATGAATAAAAGTCTTTCATTGTACTCCTTCCAGGCATAAATGTGATCAATAACAGCTGTTGGCGAAAAAGGCAGACCCTACCTGGGTATTCAGTCTACTGGACAAAAAAAATCAGATCAGTGTTCACAAGAGACAATTCTCTTCCTTTTACACTTACTTATTTGGTACTTTCGTTAGAGAGCATCCTGCCTTGGAGACAGCAATATTCATGTTGGGGATGGGGTATGGAAGATGGTGTCTGGGAAAAACATTTGGAGAGACCTGACTTACATTTCTGTAAGATTGTTTTGTGTACATCCACACACAGATAGAGATTATTTTTACATTTATTTTCTCACTTTCCTTTTTCTAACATTCTTTCCTATTCAGCCTAAGTTAACAGTCCCCCCCAAAAAAGGTTGTTGGCATAAATGGAATAAAATCGGTTAGGATCATAAATAAGATTCAAGAGGAGTAACCAGCGTAGGTTTGGGGGATGACTGCCCCTCCTTCCTCCTGTATAATTTATTGTTTTTCTTCTGTAGGAAGCCAAATGATATTTCTCTAATTAACAGACACAGACAACTATCGTATAAATCAACATCACAGCGTTTTTAGTGATGCAATCTCTTTATGATCGGGGGTATAAATTAAACATCACAAACACATCTCAAGCAGCAAAACACAATGGAAAAAAGGAGAGAGGTGTTGCCTGGATCCAGAGACTCTCTGACCACCAAAAGCAAGCTTCACTTCATTTTGAGAGTTGCCGTTTTTGCCCCCATGTAAACTGGGGGATGTATTCTACCCCAGTACAGGGACACGATACACTTCCGTGCACTTCCTATTGACTGGGTGCACTCAAACTGGAGAGCCCGGGGTCTGTGTACAAGCTTCAGCTTTGGTATTGTGTCCTGTGCAATCTTTGGGGAGTCACTGGCTCCATGAGTTCCCTCTTTCAGTCTATAAGTTGGAGATAATAGCAATCCTTACTTTACAGCACAATGGTGGGCCTAAATATATTAATATACACCAAGCCCTTAGGGTAGGTGCTGACATATAAAAAGAAGCTTCGTGAATTTGAATAATTATGATTATCATTATCCCCAGCCTCAAATATGTTGTCTATTTTAGTGTGCATAATCAGTTAACCTGTGGATGTCTGGGGAGCAGATCCATAGTCCGGTTCCATAGTTTGAGATGGGAGTCTAGGATACTGCATTTTTAAGAGCCTCGTTAATGCTTCTGCAGGCAGCCTGTGAGTCATATTTGGAAAGGTCGGCTGACTGACATACACAGGAAATTGAGGTACTTAAGGAATACCTAGCTCAGGCTAAATTCTGTCCTACTTGCTATGATCAAAAACAGTGCCAAAAACATCCAGGGAGCAGAGTTAAAGTTATATTTATATTTCCTCCTAGGAAGTAGATCCTGGGTGAGCTTTCCAGGGGGAGCTGTCTTCCTCATTCAGCTACCTCAGAGCTGCTTTCCTGTGAACAGATGAGGCCCCATCTGGATACAAGAATGAGGAGATGAGCCATGATGACTCTTTTCTATCCATGCATGGATGGATCACCCCCATTTTCCTACATTTAGTGATTATTGCAATAGTTCCTCTTGACCCAGAACTTTGGAGATGATAGGATAACATGTTACAGTTTATAAGACATTCATCTGTTTATGAGCTCATGTAAAATTCTCAGTCCTATGAGACCAATGGGAGAGAGATTATTGTCTCTATGCAATAGATGAAAGCCCAAGGTTCAGATATAAAGGCGGATTTGCTCCATGTCACACAGTTCCTAAAGTATAAGTGAGCCCTTATTCCAGAGTTTTTAATTCTAAATTTACTGTTTTTCATGTTATGATATTACACTTAATCTTAGCCAAAAGGCCAAGAAGTGATAATAAATTCCTTCCTTTTTTTGTTTTTTGGTACTGGGGATCAAACTCATGACCTTGTGCTTGTGAGGCAGGCAAGGTGCCACTGAGCTAAATGCCAGGCCCTCATGTTATGATATGACATGGTCTTTTTCTTTGCTTAGAAACTGTTGCAGTACAAATCATACATGATGCAATCATGCATGGACAATTATTATATTTTGGGATAAGGGCTCTGTGCTTTTGTGTCTGTCCATTTGTAGGGGTGTTGAGGTTCAGAGCTATCTTTCACAGTTCCTTGTCCCTTTGCCCCTCTAACCACATGGTCTCCCACTTCTATCAACTGCATCCCAGTTTCTATGGTCCTATTGAGTTTTCCATTTTTCAGCCAAAGAAACAGTCTCTTGGGACAATTCCTGACATTTTAGGCATGCTCAAGAGCCATAGTCCTAGAAGTCATGGACCATTTTGTGGAATGCTATGACATTCGAAAGGTTGAAAGGATTCTGTGAAGACACTTAGCATATTTATTTTTCTCTTTGGTCCTTCCCCTGTTCTGTCTTCTAGACATAATATCCTCACTGGTGAAGGGAGAGAAGGCCCAACACATGCACAGAAGAGTCTCGTACTGGCTCTTGAGTTTCCAAAGCCCAGGCTACAGAGGAAGGAGAGAACTGTTAAGTGTAGATTGGTGTAGATATCTAGAGAAAGTCTGATGAGCTAGTGAATTTTCTTGCCCCTAAGAATAAAATAAACCCTTGTGAAGGGAAGGAAGGCAGGGAAGTAAAGAGGAAAAGAGGTTGGTGGGCTTAGGAGGGGGCTTGGAAGTGGAGGTAGTGGATGTGGCAAGGAAGAGAGGCATTAGAGTCTCCTTAGCCTATTTCAAAGCCTCCTCTAAAGAAATGCTTGTGTGTGGTTGGCATTTTAAAGGTAATTGGGACTTCTCTTGCAGCTGCAGAATGTGGACACCATTCAGTGTAACATGATGCAGAGCCATCCTTGGGGATTTACAGTGGCAACCTTCTCATTGCATGAGCCCTTAACGAAGTTGGTGTGAGCCTATAACAAAGCTGGTTGGCTGGCCAGAAGCAGCGATCCTCATCTGTGATCCAGGGCTGATCTCTGTCCTCATCCATCCCATTTTAGGTGGCTAATCTCCATTTCCATATCATGGATCACTTTCACACGTCAGGCAAAAGGCATAGACCCTGGGCATCAGAGAGCATGGTGGTGTTCTTAATAAAGCCCTACTAGCATCAGCAGATAAGTAGGGCCAGTGGGGCCACCTCAAAGATCTCTCCTATCCTCAGAGCCAACCCAATGATCAGTAAAGCTCTGCTATACGTGTTTCAATGGGAAATAGGGCTGTGTAATTTTTTGCCATGTCAAGTATAATTTTACACTATATTTGGATATAAACATCTGAATACAAGTGCTAATAGCAAAAGAAAGAAAGACAGAGAGAAAGAAAAAATCAAAATAGAGGAAACCCTCAAAATGAGCAAACCTCTTAGTTCTTATTCCTGTATACATTATGGGCTGGTTGATATGTTACCCACTGGTTGCATACCTGGGCAGGAAAGCTATCATTTCATTGCAGTGGCAAGATGATGGTGTGGCTTGTAAAGCCTTCGTTTCCAGGGTGTCATGCTTCAAGAATCCCTGCTTTTGTACTGTGGAGTAATATCCAGTTCCCTTGCATGGCTGATGCCTGTCACTGGTTGGCATTCACAGTGCCGACCAAAGCAAAACTAAAAGAGTGGGTTGCAACAGTGTCTTTTCCACCATAGCACCTTCACAGTCAGGAGATACAGCACATCCAAATTAACCTGTTTTTCTTACATGTGAGGCATAATCCGTAAGGGCAACCTATCATTTTATTGTCTCATCGGACTCACCTGAAACCCAGAGCTATAACAGTCTCTTTGAGGAGAGTCCAGACAATGTGGTTGCCAGATTTCCACTTTAACAACTCCATCATCTCCCTCTTATTCTGCATTCTGAATCCTACCCAGTGTCAGCAGTCTTCCTGTTAAGTCTCTATCGATCTGGAGATGATGTACGCATTTTTCCTTTTAAGGTGTGAAAGTGGACATGGTCCTGGCACTGAACTCCAGGGTGGAAGGACGGGGGCTTCCAGCCCCCTTGGCCCACCCTAGCTCATTAACATGGAGACTACCTTCTTTGATGAGTTCATAAGTGTTTCACAGACAGGCGAGATGTAGCAACTTTGCAAGACACTGTTTAAAGATCTTCGACATCTGAGAAAGCCACAAAATCCAATAATCCTACTTTCTGAACTCTGGGGTGTCTGTGGAGATCAATCTTTTATCTAAACATCACATAAAGAGAGTGCATTGCATTATAGACTGGTTTCTATTGAACAGCACCTAAGCAACAGCATTAGATAGTCTCAAAAAAAAACAAAACAAAAACGGAGTCTTCACCGGAGGGAATAGAAAAGGTTGTCAAATTCTGGAAAATGTTCCCCTTGATGTAAGCTGTTCTTTCAAAATTGTTACATTAACAAAAGTCAGCTTAGCTCCAATTTATCTTGCCGACAGTTTCCTGATGGATCAGATATCGGGAGTAAACTGGAGGGGCTTTTATGTTCTTCTTTGGGCACAGACAAAGCTGCTAGTAAATCTTCCCTTGGTGGCTACAGTAACACCTGCACAGGCTTCTTCTGAGGAGGTTAATTAGTGCTGGAGGTTGTGTTTTCTTCGGGGGTACCTGGATCTGTAGCAATTCTTGTATGTGCCCCTCACTACAAAGAGCAGCTGTTATTTGTTAGAAGCTGAATCCAAACACTAGTAATGGGAGCACTAGATTCCAACATAAATTGACTGTCAATATTAAGAAATGAGGAAGCCAAATCATTCTGGTTTTGAGTAGGTCAAGCTGCAAAGAACTTCCTTTTGCTGAGCCTGACGTGAGTTCCCTTGGAGAAATCCTAGAGCAAAGCCCTGTTTTGTTTAAATCTAATAACACTGAGGGATGTTTTCATATTTCTATAGATTTATGTGGTTTTATGTGTTTTATCCACTTTTCCCAGTATGTTGCTCATCAGTAATATTTCCAGACCTGTGTTCCTGGAGAAACTAACTTACTGAAACAAAAATTTAAAAGATTTCTTTGCTGCAGGACTTTTCAAAGTCCTTAATATGCTAAAGGGTTTTGTGTATTTCCAAGGGATTAGTTAGGGAGAACAGCTAATGCTGAATTTCCTAACCATATTTGATTATAAGACTCTCTCTCCTCTCTCTCTCTCTTCTCTTTCCCTCTCTCCTTCTCTCCCTCTCTCTCTCTCTTTGCCCCAATTTTATAGGAAATTTCCTTGGAAAATGCTGGCCTGTAACCTTTAACTTTATTTAGTCTGGAAAGAAGAAATTTGAAAGAAAGAAAAAGTCAAGTGGGTTAGTTTCCCTTGAAACCTTCCGTATCTCTTTAGGGCTCTCCAAGACAAGTTTTTTAAAACTGTGACAATTTCATAAGTCTCTAATTAAGAGGTAGTTATTGATCATTTGGTTGGATCTAAACTGTCATAGATACATACAAAAGCTGGAATTTAAGTAAACAGTTGTCCCCAGGTATCTGCAGGATATTGGTTCTGGGATCTCCTGAGGATACCCAAATCCTTAGGTGCTCAAATTCTTCATATAAAATGGTACAGGATTTGCATATAACCCATCCATATTTCCCTATATGGTTTAAATCATCTCTAGATTACTTATTGTACCTAATGCATTGTAAATGTTACACAAATAGTTTTGCACTGCATTGTATATGGAATATTGACAAGGAAAAATGTCTGTACGTGTTCAGAAAAGATGCGTTTTCTATGAATATTTTCAATCCACTGTTGGTTGAATCTGAGGATGTAGAACCCACAGATACGAAGGATCACCTATATTCTAGAACATCTCCGAGTTCCCCATATAGTCTGTTCCTATATACTTGAGAAAATCTGAGGCCAGAAGTCTTGTCTTTTTTGTGCTCAGTATCTGAATGAAAAGTGAAAAAGATCTTATCAGTGGCACAGGTATTTTCCTTACCTAGTGCTTTAAACTCATCCATGTACTAGTGCTTATCTAATTGCTTATAATCTTTCTCTGGCTAACTTAAAATATTCCCTTCCAGCCAGTGGAATTCCAAGCCAAACTCCCAAAAAGGATGGTTTCCAGGGCTCAAGTTTATGTTCAAATTACTATCATAACCTATAGATCTTAGCGTCCCACCCTTGCCTCACAGGGTTTTAATTTTATCCTTTAGTTTGTAAGATATGGTCCAACGCTCCGGGGACCTGCACAGATGCAAGATTTTGAACAAAAATAGGTTAGAGGAGAGCTAAAATCAGAAAACCCCAACGTGAGAACTCTCATATGTCCTCACTCTATACTCTGTGACCTGTCTTTATTTTGTATGAGTTCCAATTTAAGTACATTCCATGGTATTTAGTTGGTGAGACACTAACTCTTTTATGGCAAAATGAATTAGTGTGTTATTTATGTATTTTAAACTTAGTTAGAACCTCCCTTAAGGCTCACAGCCAAGTCAATAAAGTTATGTTTGAAGATGGAGTTTGAAATTCTATTTTCATTCATTTTAATGGTTTACAAGTAAATTGCATTTTCTACTTCATTCTGTGACATAAGTCAATAGGTATCTAATGTAAATGTAGTTCATTTATATTTGAATTGATGTTCTGTCCGCCATTACCTTATGTTTCTAATGCATTCTGATACATTAGTAAATAGGCTTGTCTGATTAATCATTAACACATGAAAAGAATTAGCTGCTGCCTGCCAAATGGGATTATTGACACTGATAAGAGGTCCAAGGATGGTATCACCTGGAAACGGAGTATGCAAGTAATTGAAGGGAAAAAACCTTCAATAAATATGGACAACCTTGAATGCATTTTATTAATCCTGGATAGGATAGTCATTTTACACTTTCATTTAAAATTTTCTAATGCTCAAGATTGATGAAAATGTCTTGATTTATTTTTAAACTAAATGTATATATTAGAGTGGGGGAAAACTTCTTGGTAGGTACCAGTGGAGAATGATAGAGGCTTTAGAACCTTCAAGAAGAGAACAGAGCACAAAGAAGCCTCCAGAAGCCTTCTGCAGAATGACTCACAGCCTGAGAGTAAGTCCTCTTTAACCTGAGTACCTATGTCTCAGATAGCCTTTCTTCTCTCATTTTGGATGAGCAAATTTTCACATGAGGGTTACATGAACACAGATGTGTGGGTAGAGTGTGTGTGTGCACACACACATATGCACACATGTGATGGTGCAGATTTACATTCTTGAGAAGTCTCATGCTGTGTGCATTCCATTTATCAACCCCTACTTCTGTATTTAGGCAAAAGGAACAGATGCAAAGTCTACATATTGTATCACAACTCCAGCATGTCCCAGGGAAGAGGCAGCATGACATACCTAAAAGGGTCACAGCCCTATCGTTTTGAAAATGCTCATGTAATTTTGCTTTGTTTTTGTCTGAGCCATTAGATTTAAAAGCCCTTCTGTGTGATTGCCAAGTACATTAATGTGAATAAATGATAAAAGTCTAGCTGCCTGAACTGCCAAAACTTATGCAATGTCTTATGTTGTACAGCAGTGTGGTGAGATGTTTCAGAATCACTGTTGCAGGGACTTGGTTTATTCTAGGCTTTAAAGTGGCACTGAGGATGATGCAAAAGAAATGAAGCCAGACTTTAACAGTGTGACTGATGTATACGTTGAGCATGTTCTCCTTAGGAGATTTCCTCATTGAGCAAGTAACCTGAGTAAACAAGAGTCAGGATGCTAAATTCTAGTATGTTAAATTGGTCACCTTTTCATTGCTATGACCAAATACTTGAAAAAATCAACATGAAGGAGGAAAGACTTATTTTGGCTCATAATTTCAGAGGTTTCAGTCAATGGTCAGCTGGCTTTTTTGCTTTTAGATTTGCAGCCAGGGATAAACATCATGGTGGAAGGGGGTGGTGGAGGAAAGCTATTCACCTAATGGCAGCCTGGAAGCAGAGAGAAAGAGAGGGAGAGAGAGCCAGAGAGGAATGGACTGAGGACAAGCTCTACCCTTAAAAATCACGTCCATGTGACATATTTTCTCCAAGCAGCCCCACCTCCTCCTAACGACCAGTTCAGCTGTGAATTTATCAATGCATTGGTGAAGTCAGCACCTGCCCTTATGATCCAATCACCACTCTAGACTTCACCTATGTACATCACTGCATTGGCATCAAGCATGCAAGACCTCAGCAACTTTTTTTTAAAATTGGCTGTAGTTGGAGGCTTTCTCTACTGTCTTGTAGGGTGTTTTTTCTATGAGTCAGAAAAGAAGCAGGTTGGGCCATCATGCCACAAAATGAAAATGCATAGTTTGTTGAGAATTTTTCTGTTATATGATGACTTAGAGCACTGTAGAGGTAAAATGAGAGAAATGCTAATCACTACATAGGAACTCAACTTCTTTGTGTTCTCATCCTGGGTTTCTCAATCATAATCTTATTTATTGCTAACATGGCTCTGCCTCAGCTTCTTCATTTGTAAAATGAGCGTAATAACCCCATCCAACTCACGAAATTGTTGAGAAGAGTAAAGGAGTAAAACACATTAATCACTGAGTACAGTGTATGACCCATAATCAACATTCAAAACATCTTCTGAAAAACCCTTGCTTTTGTGTACAATGAAGAGAATGCTGATGATGGTGATGTTGACAGAGATGACACCAGGGCATGGGTTAGGCTATTCACAAGACAGTGTGTGAAATGTTTAAACACTGAGATTTCCTTGGGTGTTATCATGGGATGGAGTCCTCGATGTCACTCAACCCTGGGAGGTGAGCTAAGGTTTCTCTCCAAGACTATGTGTGCCCTTCCTTCCTTCCTTCCCTACTTCTCTTCTTTCTTTCTTTCTTTCTTTCTTTCTTTCTTTCTTTCTTTCTTTCTTTCTTTCTTTCTTTCTTTCTTTCTTTCTTTTTTCCTTTCTTTCTTTCTTTCTTC
>NW_004624757.1:4823179-4848621 GCF_000247695.1 Heterocephalus glaber
AATATGCTTTCTATATCCTTTTAAATTCTGTAAAATCTGTGGTAATGTCCTCTAAATCTTGATATTATAATTTTTTAAAAATGCACAGTTGATATTGTGTAATAGGAAGAAAAGGTCTAAAGGAGTAGGGGAAGTGGGAGGGGTAGGGGAAAGGAAAGAAGAGAAAAGAAAAAATATGAGAATAGGAAAAAAAATGGAATCAAAGTCTTTGTAAATAGGGAAGGGTGGAGGGGGTGAAGGGAGGGCAGGGGAATGGGGAAAAGATAAGAACCAAGATACGTCATTTAAAGGTACAAGATCCCAATGATGAATGTAACTGTATTTTATACCTAAAATGTACCAATAAACTCAATGGAAAAAAACACAAATTCTTACTGGTTCAATCACTTTGTGTTCCAGGGACTTTAAACAAGTTTATAGTCTTCTTTTCGAAACCTTAAAGTGACTGTGAAACCAGGAGTGGTGATACGCACCCATAATCCCAACACTCTGGGAGGCTGAGGCAGGAGGATTGCAAATTCATGCCCAGCCTGAGCAACTTGGCAACTTAATGATACTCTGTCTCAAAATAAGCAATAAAAGAGGGCTGGGGATGTAGTTCAGTGTGAAGCTCTGGGTTCAATCCCCAGTACTTCCCCCCCCCCCACACATAGGCAACTGAAAGGCAGATAAGGGGGCCAGCATATGTCTGAGATAAAACACATAGATGTTTATATGAATATAAGTATATACTGTTGACTTCCTTGCATTTTATGAGCACATGCCTTCATATATTTTTGAAGAAATGTAGTTGTTATATAAATAAGACATGGATGATATTGACAAAATGGATTTAACACAGAGTAACATTAAGACAACAACAATTTCAATTTGTGTTTTAAACTGCTATTTTGAAAAAATGGAAACTGCTGAAATTCTCAGTTTGGCCTTCCCTGTATGCTGTATAAATTGTTTATAATATTTGCTAGGAAGAAAACAGTGGTCACATTGGAATGATCATAGAGAAAATTCTGAGAACGAAACATGCATCTTAAACAAAATGGACATATTATTCATTGCATGCTTATTATGTGAACACCAAGTTATAATCTTTGATCAACAAGTAGGTGTAGGTAAGTGTGGCTGGATCCATACGAGTTATGTTCTCTTTGAGCAAAGTCTAGGGTAAGGTTTTGCTGCTGCATCAATGTGACAAGAGGCATAAACAGTGAAGGAGTGTTTCTCTGTCATGCTCAGGCCCCCTATGACCTGTCCTGTCTAGCAGTATGGATGGGCTACACATTCATCCACAGATCCAGAGTCTTGCCAAATTGTTCCTTTTCATCCTGGAAGTTGTTATCATTCCATAGATGAAGCTGGATTGCTACAGTTCAGGCAGTCCAATCCAATTCAAGTCCCAGGCAAGAGGAACAATAAGGTGTGAAGGAACTACATCCAGTGTCTCCAGAATCAGATATATAACTTCTTGCTACATTTCACAAGTGAGAACTTTGTCAACTGGCCAGCCACCTGCCCGAGATCTGGTAAAGATGGTCTAGAAGAAGAGATGGGTGTCCTGTTGCAATTCTATTGCTATGAATGCATGAGAAAATGGGTGGACTGTGATTGCAACAATCTTCATCACTTCTAGTGCCTCCTCATCCCATCCTAAGCCACAGGCCTATGTGTCCATGGGCCATCGCAAGGACCAAGAGTCAATCTAATAGCCCTTTCCCTCCACTTAGACTCCACTCTTCTCTTCTTCACAGGAATATAATCCTAAAATCACAGAGATTTCACACCAGGCTGCCTTGAGATAAATCAAATCAACCTAAGCAAAATACTTGCTGGCTAAGTAGTTTTATGTCTTCTTTACTCATTTTATTGTGATAGATAAAATTTGTTCACCTTTACTCTTTGTTCTTTGTAGTTTTATTCACAGGGCCAATATGGACAGTAAAAATATCTATTGCTCATCTCTACCAGGCCAACTGCTAAAAATCAATATGCCTCTAAGCTGGTCAACCATAGACTGAAATCTCTGAAACTATGAACCAAAATAAATCCTTCTTCCTTTGAGTTGTGCATGTCAGATATTTTGTCACAGGAATGAAAAGGTAACTAACAGAGTGTGTCTGCCCACTGTTTTTATTGAGCTTTTAACTGAGATCTGTCCAAGGGAATGGTCAGTGTGCCAACCAGAATCTATTATTCTTTGGGACAGAATTACCCTGAGAGAATTTTGAAGTCAAAGTCCATGGGTATTTGTTTTTCATCCACATATAATCAATCTTTCTTTTCTTTCTTTCTTAATTAAGGCAACTTGCTTTTGTTTCGCAACTCCACATTTGGGGAATTAATACATTCATTCCATCACATACATATAAAATACTATGTTTTGCAGGTAATGTGTTCTGTGATGATAATGCAATGAAGAGAAGGGAAAGAACAGATAAATCTCTTGTGCTTATAGAGAACTCACCATATTAGGAGAGACACTAAAGAAATGCTGTCAACATAAATGCAAAATTTCAACTGTGGTCAAGTGCTCTGAAGATGACTGGTATAATGGGAAATAGATGCACTTAGGTCAAAGACGTGGGTGCCATAGGCATTCTAGGCAGAGGGCATAGCATGGGCAAAGGTTCAGCAGCATCACAATAAAGAGGGCATTATGAAGTATGGAAGAAGACTCATTGGTTGCATAAACGAGAAAAGCATGATTGACTACAAGATCTGGTGGACCTTGTTAAGGTTATCTTTTATGGAAGAGCAGGGAAATTAGATTTGCATTTAAAATGTGTGCACTGAAGGCAGTGTATAGAAGAAAAGCCATAAGGGTGCACACTGGGTACAGTATAAGAATGAGTGCATTCCCCAAGAAAAACCTGAGCTTAGATTAGGATATGGTGGCAGAGCTGGACAGCAGTGGTAAGGGAAGGAGGATGGGTGGCATTCAGAGAGTTATTCAACACATTTCTCAAAAGAATGTTTTACGTGCAACAAGAATGCTAAGAACATAATATAGAGAATGTATCTCTGCCACCATCTACCAGGACATAGGTTGCCATGTTGAGTAGACAAGTGGACAGTTTTCATAGTGACTTCCATCTCAGAGGTGGAATCAAGTAGGGTGACAGTAGGTACAAAAAAAGTAATCCAGTTTTCAGAATAGGTTTCTTTTTCCTCTTTACTGAATACACCCAGATGTATCAATAAAAGAACTAAGTAAATGCTGAACTTTCCTCCTCTAAAGGTTTCTCTTAGAGTGAAGAATTTATGTAGCTCCTGGAAGGCGCATTCTGAGAAGGGACACAGGAATCTCCTGACTGTTCTTATAGCTACTTCATGGCCCCACCACAGTCATTATTTTCCTGTTTTACCTCACTTCACGGAGGGGTTGTAATCGTTCTTTATGATATAGAACTAAGACCCAAAACTGAACTCTGGGCATAGACATCTGGCCCACATTCTTAAAGCAGCCCATATGCTTAAAAATAAAAATACAAATTTTTTCATGATTTATCAGATAGGGTCTAAGAACTAGTCAATGGGTGACCGGATGTGAACTCTTCACTGATATCCTCCCTAAATGCAAAATATATGTTTCCAAATGCATCTAGCCCTAGGTATATTTTCTTTACTGAAACAGTTCTTTATGAACAGTGCAGTAATTTGTTGACAGTACAAGGCAAGTCCATGATAAAACCAGAGAATCTCTCCAAAGTAAATATTTGGTGTTACAAAATAGGGGCTTTTTGCACATTAATCCAATAATAAAATATGGTCTGCTGGAGGAACATGGAAAATTTGTTAATTTCCTAAATTGCTGTAGGTCACAGAAGTTTCTAATTGATTTGAAAGATATTTTCTTTATGGAGAGGCAGTATTCCTAGTCAGAAGGCCAAGCTTCTTAATGCTTTAGGCAGCTGCAGGAGTCCTCAGATGTCATACACTGGTCGGTTGGGGAGGAAATGGGGACTCAGCATGCTCCACTCAATGCCCTGGTCTCTGAAGACAGTATAGAGGATATAACAAGAGGACAGATGTGAATAGACTATGGGAAGTTAAAACTCTGCCCAGAAAACTTATGAGATCCTGGAGCAACAGGTGGCCTTTCCAGGTCAGTAAGGCTTATTATCTCTATCCATGCTTACATTACAGCATTGATAAACTTTGACTTTGTCCTGGAAGCATTTCAGGGAACAGAATTTTCAAAGGCAGGGGAGGCATGGCTTTGTGGGCTCAATGAAGTATAATGATCAGCACACATACACTAATAATTGCAAGACAGCGAAAAACTCTTCTTGGAGGGTCCTGGGACAAAGGGATGAGCTTGCACACTGTGCTTACTCTGCCATGGTGGCCCAGAGAAAATGAAGGAGTCATAAGTATGGGAGAGAGAAAGGGCAATACTTTGAGTTTGGAAGCTGGAGCAGGGATTTTTTAAGAGAAGAAATGTATTCATGGAACAGTGAACTTGAAAATCAGTGACAGGATGAAGCTTATGCCTATAATTCCATCATAGCTAATGCATAGAGGAAAGAGGATTAGAAACATTACATAATATTTTGTAAACCCTTACTGTATACCAGGCACTATGCCAATTGCTTTCCACAGATTCTTTCAATTACTATTCCAAACAAGACTATGAGGTCAATTATGCCCTGGTACTGTGAAAAAATTGAGGCCGAGGGTAGTTAAGTGACTTTCCCAATCATCACAGCTTGGTAGGTAGGTAGAAAATCTGAACTGAAGCCATGTAGATGTAAAGCTTTTGGCTTTAACCCAAATATTATACTCTCCCTTAAACTGATGGCCAGTTATAGAAAACTTATGGGAAAGTAAGTTGTGTGGATTTCTCTACCAAAAGTTTTAAATAGTAAGTAACATGAAAGTGAAATTAACACTGGGCAGTAGGAAATTGGTGACCCGTGGAGAGAGTGTCTACAAAGCTGCCAAGTGGGTGGAGAATTTTTGTGATTTTACCATATTACGTTCTATAACCAACCACTGGATTCACAATGGCAGCATGAAAACTACTGATTAAAGAAGGACAACTCCAAGAAGGTCACTTAGAATGCCTGGAGGATATATTTAGGTCAGCTCTCACTCTTGTTAATGGCATACATTTCCTTACATCTTCTCACTTCCTGCTTAGAGCTATATAGAACCACTTCGGTGGGCATCTCAGTGGGGGCAATCCATTAACCGGCCTGACCAGCATCACCTCGACACAGGCAAAACAGCCTTTGGCTTTTTCAATAGCTCTGGGAGATTAACAGCTCAGATTTGAAATGCAGACAAATACAACTCAGCCTGTTTATCTCTGATGCGAGATTTGAGTTGCCTATCTTTTTAATTTCTGAGTTTATTTTTTCAGAGAGAATTTTTAATGAAGTCTCTCAACAGTTTTGCCTGAGATCTTTTGCATCAGGAGAGAATTAACTGCAAGAAAAATCGAGGTTCAACAATACCAGACCAGATGCCACACCTTGTAAATAAATAATAATTTAAAAAACCATGCGATGCAACCAGCTGTGCCATATAAACTCAGGCTTTTATACCTCACTGTTGCATTCTGTATATCCTCATTTGGCTCTGACATCTGTTCATCTGGTCCATTCCTCCCATATATTAGTTATAATTACATACACAGGAGATTGTTTATGAGGCTGAGAAACTGACCCAACAGCAGCATGGCTTGGTGGGTCTCTTACTTTCTCGGTTAAAGGCACTGGTGGTCCTCCTGAAGTACCAGACTTCTGTGCAGTTACTCTAAAGATCATACTCGGACTCCTGTGTCACACTCCTGAATGGAGAAGTGTTCTTTTATTTCTTTCGCTCTTCATTCTGCATAACAACGTGACATCTCCAGACTTTCCGCCCTGCCTGGATAATTCCTTTTGCATATTTTGTTGGAATGTTACTTAGCTCCACTTTCTTCCCAGCCCACCAGGTTACAAGAGATCTTCCTCCTTTCTCCAAACTCCCCTTGAACCTCATATTTGTGATGCATATTGAGTACTTTGCATTTTTTTTCTTGAATTCTGTTTACTTTTTAAAGCCATTACCTATTACACTTGATCTTAGCCAAAAGGCCTTGAAGCGATTAAAGTCATTACTTATTGATAGACTATGGGAAGTAGAAATTAGTAAGTCATACGTCATAATTCTCTTGTTTAACTTATTACAGTTTCTATGAATATTGTTTAGAAAGAATCTTTGAAGCCAGGAACCTGGAAGGCTGAGGCTGGAGGATTACAAGTGGAGCCTAGGCAAATCAGTGACTTAGTGCGGCCCTGTCTTAAAATTAAAAAATAAGGTTGGGGATGTAGGTCAGTGCAGAAGCCCTGGGTTCAATCACCAGCATAGCAAAACAAAACAACTCCAAAAAGCTGTAAAACAAAAAACAAACTTTTACTGCATAAAAATTGGGGTGTAGTCTGGTCTGGTAAACAATAGATTTTCAAAAAATAAAAATAAAAAGATATTAGCAAATGTAATTTTATGTCTGGGTGTATCCCAAAGATTATATGTCATTTTCTATGTTTCTGGCTGTCACTGGCAAGTCCAAAGGTGAATTGCACACAATACTTCCCTACTTAGATGGAGCATGTGATTTTCACTTGGCAATCTTTACCTACCATAATGCCTACACTGATTTATTTTACCTGCCTAATCTCTGTGGAGATTTGAGTTTATACTGTCTGCAATGGGATTATAGGGTTTTTTGAAACACGATTTTATTGTAACCATCTGCTTTTCACACTAGCTTGTATCATCAGCCCTCTCACTGAGAAAAATTAGAGAAAACAGATAAACATTTTAGAAATCCATCTAAAGGCACTGGGATCTAACAAAGCCATCAGATTTTTAAGAACACTATACATAGAGGAAACCAGAAAATCTGCAACACTTTCCTATTTGAGGTACTTATTGATTCATAAATAGTAATTGGTGAAAAGTTGTGACACTTACTGGAGTAGACATTCCTTATTTGTGAGCTTCACAGCTGTGGCTTCAACAATTAATGACTCAAAATACAACAAAAATTTATCACCTGTGCAGAAAATATACAGACATTTTTCTTATTATTGTCTAAAACATACAGGATAATAATAACTTAGCATTTACATTGTATTAAGTATTATAAGTAACCTAGAGGTAATTTAAAGTATACAGAAGAATATGCATAGATTATATGCAAATACTATATCATTTTATGTAACAAGTTTTAGTATCCAAGGGTTGTGGCATCCACAAAGAGGATGGGTCTGGGACCAGTAATCCATGGATAAGGAGGACAGATGTAGAAAATGTCAACTATAGGAGACTCAAATATTGCACCCCAAAACTTCTAGAATTAATACTCAAATTCAATAGCATAGCAAGTATAAAATCAACACACAAAAATCAATAACATTCCTGTACACTAGTAATGAACTTGCCAAGAAAGAAATTAGGAGAACAATACTATTCACAATAGCATGAACAAAATTAAATATTTAGGAATTAACCTAACCAAAGAAGTGAAAGACATCTAGAACAAAAGCTACAGTACTATGAAAAAGGAGGTCACAGAGGACATCAGAAAATGGAGAGACACTTCGTTTTTGGATAGGAAGAACAAATACCGTCCAATGGCCATACTTTCAAAACTAATACACAGATCCAACACAATCCCAATAAAAATATCCCCAGCATTCCTCGAAGAACTTGAAAAATCAATCCTAAAATTCATATAGAACCAGAGATGACCTAGAAGAGCAAAAGCAATCTTGGGCGACAAGAACAAAGCAGAATGCTGGACTTCAAGTTACATTACTAGAGTGAGAAAAGCAGCATGTTAATGTTGCAAAAATGGACACGTGGATCAATAAAACAGAACAGAAGATACAGAAACAACCCCTCGCACATTCAACTACCTGGTCTTTGAAAAAAGGGCCAAAAAAAATACACACTGGAATAAAGATAGCCTCTTTAATAAACAGTGCTGGGAAAGCTGGCTATCCATATGCAGAAGATTGAATCTAGATCCATGTATCTCGCCATGTAGTAAACTAAAATAAAAATGAATCAAAGATCTAAATGTTAAAATAGAAACATGTAATCTGCTGGAAGATAAAATAGGTAAAACTCTTGACGACATAGACATAGGCAAGGACTATTTGAACAGAACCCCAGTGGCACAAGAAATAGCACCAAGAATCAATAAGATCACATTAAAATAAATAACTTCTGCACAGCAAAAGTACACTGTACACTACCAACAAAGTACACAACCAACAAAGTGAAGAGACAATCTACAGAATAGAAAAAAATTCACTAGCTATTCCTTGGATGGAGGACTAATATCTAGAATTTATGAAGAATTAAAAAAAATAGATACCTGGAAATAAAAGACTCAAAAATGGACAACTGAAATTAATAAACACTTCTCAGAAGACAAAGTACAAAATGTTCAACATCTCTTGCCATTAGAGACATGCAAATTAAAACAATGGCGAGATTCCATCTTACTCCAGAAAGAATGGTTTAGGGAGGTTGATAATTTGCAAAAGGGAAGGGAACTAGGAGATGCAATGCAATCATTATGTACTACAAACACGTACTAATAAAAAATTAAAATTAAAAATTAGCTAAGCAAAGCCTTTGATACTTTCTGAGACAAAATTAAAATGTAGAATTTTCCAAAAAGCCGACTTTAAGGGGAACAAAATCCTAGAGAGGAGTGCAGACAAATCAGTTCCACACCACTTAGTTAGTTGGGGGACTTGACAATTTGTCAGCATCAGCCCAGATGCTGAAATGCTGGGCAGAACTTTTGACAATTGCATGATGTTGGGGAGATGAAATTGGAATTTGGGACCCATCAGAAAGAAGGATTTCAGACACATATTCTTGGTTTTCAATATGCACTACTGAATAGCCACATAGTGGGTGTACATAATGGCAGCTGGGAAGTTGACTCAGCTTCAAATATACTTCATTCCAGGCTGGAATAAGATATATCCCTAATCTGCCTGACCAAGCAAAGCAGAAGCTCTGTGGATATGGGTAACATCATCCAGAGCCCCTAGAGATCTCATACACAATGAATAGCACTCAGTAAATATCACCACACTACAAGGACACAGAACTCAATGAACAAAAGCTAAGAGAAAATAACTGAAGTAAGACAGAACGATAGGCAATCCAGATGTTGGTATATTGAGATACAGACTTTGTGATTAATGTACTTGATAATATATTTAAGATGAAGCTACCATCAGAGAACTGGAATCAATGTTAAAAAGAATCAAGTGGAAAACCTGGTACTGAAATATAATTCAAATTAGGAAGTCAATAGATAAGATAAATGGAAGATAAATAAGCTAAAAAAGGAATTAGTGAACTAGAAAACAAATCCATGGAAAATATTTACACTGAAGGATGGAGAAAAATAAAAAATGAATAATAAACAAGATGTAACATATGCAGTTAGCATTTTAGTGGATAGAGAATGAATGTAGCAAAAGACATATTTAAAAAGCAGATGACTAAGAATTTTCCCAAACGTAAGAAATAATCATGATACACATTATTCAAGGCCTTAAAACACTAACAATGTAAGTACATATCAAATTTTTAGAAATTAAAACAATATACTTAAGCACAAAATATTAAAAGGCTGCAAAATAGAAACAGGAAGAAATGAAAAAGCAGCTGGCTAGAGAAATGGATGTGAGAATAGAAAGATATATTACCAGCAAAGAAGCAATACAAAGACTGACAGCAAATTTTCAACAAATGTAATGCAAGTCAGAATACAAAGAAAGACATTTTTAGAGTGCTAAAAAAAAACAACTGCCAACTTATAATTCCATATCAAATAAAAATAACCTTCAACAATGAATGTTGAAAAAAGGCAGTCCCAGCCTAAAACAATCTGAAATAATTTGTTACCAGTAGTAGATCTGGTCTAAAAAACATAATGAAGTGGTAGTGTGTGTGTGTATGGTGGGGTGTTAAATTTTTTAATTATGTAGGAACACAAAAATGAAAAAGTATTAAAAAAAATGGTAAGTTTAAATATCATTTACACAATCAATAACTTGCAGAATTTAAAATACAGGTAGAATTAAAAGTGATTGGCTGTCTCCATCACTTTCCTGTTGCTGACACCATACCCAATATTCACAACTTAAGGGAGGAGAGGTTTATTTTGGCTCATGGTTTCAGAAGTTTCAACCACGGTTGGCAGAAATGGCTTAGCAGAAGGGTCTGCTATGGAGGAAAGCTGCTCAAGTCATGGTGGCCAAGAAGCCAAGTAAGAAGGAAGGAGTGGGGCGTGGGGATTGGGTGATGGGACTAGAGGATATGCAGTACCCTCCCAGATCACAGCTGCCTCTCCAACCAGGCCTCACTTTCCAACAAGGTATTTAGCTCTGAACTCATTTGTGGATTAATCTGTTGGTGTGCACAGCAACCCCATGATCCAGTCACCTTTCATCCTCTCAACACCTCTCAACACATGAGGCTTTGGGGGGGCATTCTAGATCTAAGCCATAACAACACCTACTATATAAATTATGAGATAAAAAATACAATCAAGATTTTCTAAAATCTTTGCATTGAGAAGACATTGGTGTAGGAAACTGGATGGATCTTGACATCATAGGTTAAGTGAAACAAGTGAGAAACAGAAAAGTTAAATATTTCATGATTTCTCTTATATAAGAAACGCAATAATAAAAAAAGAGTAAAATAAAGGTAAACTTTTTGAAGTAAATAAAGGGGTTTGGGGAAAGGGAAATGGGTAGGGAGGGGGAAAAGAGATTGAAAATTATCAGGATGTGTTACATATATGTACCATTTTCCCCAAAACAAATGCAAATGCCATGTATTGCAAACATATACCAATATACAAAAAGAAGACACTGGTGAAAATATTAACTTTTATTGTACTCTATAAAATCAAGAATTCATATTGTTATATCTTGTTTAACTATTGTAAGAACATTAAATTACAGATAAAGGAGAATTAATGGAGTGAAAGATGAAGTAGTCCAAAATAATACATCTATCCTAAAAAGAGGCATCAAAGAAGAGAAGGAGAAAAAAAGGAGCATAAAGCCCATGGAATAGATAGAAAACAAAAACTAAGACAGACAGTAGGTATAAACACTATACTAGCAATAATGTTAGATTCATTCACATTGAATATCCCTATTGAAAGACAAAGATTTAGAACTTGAGTAAAAACATATTCACTGGAATCACACAAATGCACTTTAATTCTCCTAGGGCCATCAACTAGGGAAGCTCACCTGAGCCTTGGGGTTCAGGATTTTTTTATTAGGGGTCAGTTGTGTGATTTTGTAGTACTTTGTAAGACTAATTTCAGCTACTTGGTCATGCTCTAGAATCCTAATCCAGAAAGAAGTATTTACCACATTTTGCACCTAGAAACTTGTCCTGAGCTTCTCTTGGACTTCGCCAGGTACATTCTCCCTGTGTGCATTTTAATTGCTGTCCTTTTGCTATATAAAATCACCAGCATGAGTATCCAGATTTTCTGAATCACGTGAGTCCTTCTAGTGAGTCAGCGAGTCTGAGGACCCACTGGTGTTGGGGACCCACCAAATTACCAATAACAGAATAAAGGGATAATAAATTATTTTAAATATAACAAATTTAAGCTGATATTATGAAAAAGGTAGGCAGAATCAGCATATTAATAGAAAAAAATGCGACTAAAATAGTCAAGGTAGAACATATGAATAACCATGCATCAACTAAAATGGTTTGCAAAATTAAAACCATACCTATAAAGAAAAGCAACCCCCCCCCATACACACACACAGACATAACTTCCAGGCCCATATTCTTTCATAGATGAATTTTAACAATCAGTTAAGAAATACATTATTCCAGAAACAGGAAATTAGGAAACATCTTGGGAGTCATAATACTAAAATACAAAAAGATATTTGAGAAAACTGAAGATGAATTTCTCTTATACACATAGATGACAAAATTATAAAAATGTTATAAGCTCAAATCAATGAAATATATGTATATTGACATATTGTACATCTAAATTGCATAACCTTTCTCAGGAATGCAAACTAGGCTTACCATTGAAAGTAATTGAAATATAATTTGTAACTGTGAAAGAATAAAAGGAAAACCATGCTATCTTAATAGAAACAGAGAAAAGCATTTGATAAAATTAAATGCTTTTAACTAACAAAAGTTTCAAACTAAGAAATTACTTCTTTAATCTTATAAAAATACAGAGAATCTATAGAAAATTCCATTTAAAGGAAAATGTTAAAGACTTTTTCACTGAAATTGAAAATGTGTCAAGAACACTTGTTGTCACCATCAACTGCAACAACATTCTAAAAGACTTTACCAATAAAATAAAGTAAGAAAAGGAAATGAAAGGTATAACAAAATGCTCTGTACAAGGCATGATTATCACACATACGCTGGATATAAATTATATAAATTAATAAGTAAATTTAATATTCAGTTCAGAAACAAAACTTTTAAAAGTTACCATTTGAAATGCTTAAAATGTTAAATTTTTAGGAATAAATCTAACAAATATTTTTCAAGGTCTTACAAAAATGTAAAAATATATTATTGCAATAAATTAAAGAAACTTAAAGGTAAAACATATAATGTTTAAAAATTAGAAAATTCACTATGTAAAAAGGTAAATTCTCCACTAATTGATTTATAGAGTCAATCCAATTTAAATTTTTAAAGTCTCAATAAGTTGTCTTTGGGGAAAATTGACAAGCCCAAACAAAATATAAACAGAATTGGAATGAATCAAGTAAAGCAAAACTGACTTATGAAAAATAAAATTACAGAATTCATTTTTCCAGATATCAAGATTCATTACAGGGTCACAGTAGTTAAGAAGGTTTGATATTTGTTTATTGATAGCTACAAAATTAAACAGAATAGAGAGTCTGCAAAAACTGAGACAAACATTAATGGGCAATTGCAGTAGAAAAGGGTGGCTTTTTCAATACGTAGTGGTAGCTCAGTTGGATGTCCTTATAGGAAAAGAAGTGAATCTTGGTTTCTATTTCATACCAAAACCATGAATAAGCTACACATAAACTTTATAGCTCAATGTAAAAGCTAAGATAATAACTCTCCTGAAGATGATATAGCAGAATATTTTCTTGGAGTAAGCAAAGATCTCTTAAATTTGCACAAAAAGCACCAACTCTAAAGGAAAAAGAGGTTGATAAATTGGACTTTTAAAATTAGGAGAGTGAAAAGCACAGGAGGATGGGAGGCGATATTGTAACTATATCTGACACAGAGCTAGTATTCAGAATACATGATCAAATTCTACCAACTAAGAACAGCATGCACGGCCCAAAAGCATAACATCCAAGAAGGACTGAACAGGCACCTTTACACTAAAGGAAACCCAAACAGCCAATTAACACATACAGTGTATTGAACACATTAGTCATTACAGAAATTAAAACTACAATAAAATATTCCTACATACACTAGAACGGTTACAAATTTTTAAAAAATGTAAAAATCTTTATCATTGATGAATATGATACTCTCCTACACTGGGACAGGATTGTACATTAGTGCAGCTATTTTTGAAAACTCTAGTAATTGCTTCTAAACTAAATGCAATATAAACCAAATTTGTCAATCTTTTTTAAAGTTGGTATTTTCTGTGCATTTTTAAGAGATCATTGCTAACAACCTAAACATATTCTCCTATATCATCTTCCAGAGAGTTATTATTTTAGCTTTTACACATAAATTCCACTGATAAGTACATACCTAGCAGAAACATCCAAAACTTCATGACAAGCATGGACAAGAATGTCTTTAGCAATATCCTTAGGAGCTAAAAATTGTAAAAACTTTAATGTTCAGCAGCAGTAAACCCATGCGATATTTTACATCAATGAAAATTGAGTAAATCACTACTGCCGCCAAAAACACGGATGAACCTTACAGATGAAAACACAATTTTAAGTGAAGAAAGCCAGACACACAAAAGTACGAATTATGTAGTTCTCTTTATACAGGTTGAAAACAGATAAAGGTAATCTGTGTTGTAAGAAGTCAAGAAAATGATTGCTTTTGGAAAAAGAGGAGCTTTGATTTGGAAAAGATAAAAATGGAATTTTTAGGGTACTGGTCAAGTTTTATTTATTGATCTGGGTAGTGGTTATCCAGATAGGTTCATTTGTGAAAATGTATTGAGCTGTACATGTCTGATTTACTTACTTTATGTTATACATTAATAAAAACTTGATTAAAAAGAAAAAACGTTGGGTTTGAGTAAAAGCTAGCGATTTAATTTCCTGCCAATTCCAGTTTTCATAGTACTTGAAGGAAAAATGGCCTTTCATCCCTATGAGGAGTACTGAGAGCTAGTTGTTCTCTGAAGAGCAGACAGAAATAACAGGTACGCTCATGTCTTAATGTTTTAACCAGGGTGACACAGGTCACAAGTTTTTAAAATGTTGCCAGTATATTCCCTTGTGATGAGAAGTAAGGATGTAAGTATTCATGCTTTCTTTCCAGTTATGGAAAGCCAAATCATGATCATTAGAAGACTATGTTGAAAACACAGTAGTAGATTTTACTGTACACTTAGGATAGATATGAAGGATGTGCTGGCCATGATTGACGCAAAATGAACTAACTGCTAACAAGAGAATAACGTCCATTGGAAGGACAGCCTGCCAGAAGTAACTCATTAACCCCTGCTGCTCAGAGCCCAGCTGGGATCATTGCAGCATTTGCCCCAGCTGTCAGCTTTTCGTGGTTTATGGGAACTACCCCATCATTTACCAATTATTTTCCTCTTTGCTTTCTGCTAGTTGGAATGAGCTTCTGATATTTGAAATCAAAGAAGCTTGGTTGAGGTGCCATGTTTCCAGCTTCCACAGAGTGGAGCCCCCTAAGTTTTGCATAGAAAGGATCAAACTGGCAAGTATACTCTCAAAGCAAAAGGAAAAGAGGGCCTGTGGGGGTTAACTAGTGCTTGCCTAACATGTACAAGGCCTGGGGTTTGATCCCTAGCTCTGCCAGGAGTGTTCGGGCTGAGACCCCTTATGTGACATCCTCAAAACTTTGTGATTCCCTATAGCCAACAGAAAAGATGTGCACTATGGAGTTAATATCATTTTTCCCATCCCTTGTGTTTCTTCTGTGCTGTACTGTTGATTCCACATAGGATGCTGTAGGGTAATGAAACTTTCACTATATTGAGTTCATAATGGAAAAAAGACATCATCACATCATTTCTTCAGGGAGCATAGAGAGGTAAAACACTTAACATTTGGATTTGGGTCTTTTCTGAAAAGAGTGCATTCTTAAAGTTGAGTGCTTAGCAATGGACAGTGCCAGAATGAATTATGTCTTCATGAGTGTAGTGATTTGAATAATAATAGCATTAACAAAAGCTAACGTTTCTTGAGTACCTACTGTACGCCAGACACAGTGCTAAGAATTTCACAGACATTATTTCATCCTTCTTTTGTCCTACTAAGACAGAAGCAAATATCAGCTCCTGAGAGCAAGGAATTGTGACTGATTTGCCCATTCTGTTTCAAGGCACTTGGAAGTATACCAAGTTTGTTAGTAGACAGTCAATGCTTGGTGAGCTTGTCAAATGAACGTGTTTTCTCTTTTAAATATCTCCATTGCATATGCAGATGGGGAAGGGGTGTTAAGTAATTTGCCTGCAGCTGAGAAGAAATTGAGTAAAGTTGTTGTTTAGTTCTTCAGCCTCGAAGGACTAGAATATTAACCATTACCCTGTTTTGAAGTTTTAGAGAAAACAAAAGTGGTCAGGGATTGGAAAAGACTTTGGTAAAATGGTTACATCCAAATGGTCTTGAAACTAAATCTTCCATCACTTTAGTACTGGTCCTTTGTACAAGTCAAGTGGTGATGTCCCTAGGATGTTGGAGAGAGGCAGGAAGTGAGCAGGGTACCACCCCATACCCACCTGTTCACACAGGATGAAACATTGATGACTCCTTCCAGTACTCGATAAACTATTTTTATTTGCTTACTCATAAGAATCACGGAAAACTTTTCATATTCAGATTAATTACAAAATGGAGACTGTTTTAGGTTTGACTGATTACCAAATTGTGTATTCCAAGAGAGAAAGACACATAAGCACAAGTGAATACTACTTTTTAAGTAGCCATTTCCCTTAAAGATTTAGTGCATTGTGACTGAACCATCTATTGGAGACAGTTTCCTTTTCCTCTCCCACACTCAGAGTTAAGAAATGATGTCATCGGCAAACAGAGACAGTTTCTCTCCCTCCTTTCTTCTACAGATGTCTTTTACTTCTTTTGCTTCCCTAATTATTCTGGATAGGTGGGAGTAACATTTGAATCCAGGTAGTCTGGCCCAGGCTCCATTACCTTAATGACTCTGTTACCTCTTCCCCCACTTGCCTCTGTCCATAAAAATATGGACCATGGGAATATCTCATTTTCTTAGTGAGGCTTGAGTTCATTTGACTTCTCAGCAATGCATTTGCCCAGAGAGTAGGTATAGTCAGTGTCAGTGCTTCACCTAAGAGTCTCTATTACCTTTAGTTCCTTGTTCCAAGTAAGAAAAATGTAGGAACCTTCTTATTGTTAAGTATATACAGTCTCCCTGAAGCCAGAACTTCCCAATAAAGGAAACAGTACTGAATACCTATGTCACTCAGCCAGGTCATGGCATATTCTTGCAGTTGAGGACTCTGATTTTTTACATGGCCATAACATACCACAACACCATGGAACGTAACAAAGAACACTGAGAATACAAAGTAAATGGCTTCTGTGTGTCTTTGATGACTCCATGTTCTTTGAATCCATGTTGGATCCTTATTTAATTGAATACTTCTCCTTATTTTTTCTAGCCCATATTGATCAATCATTTACCATGGTCTAGAAAGTAGCTGTGTGAACTTTGAGAAAGAGATCACTTTTAACAATTTTTGGACAACTTTGGGACACTACTTAGGTCACATCAGCTTGCTGTCATTCCTGCCAGCCTTGCCCTGATGGGATGCAGTGGTTTGACTTTAGGACATGCTAGCAATATTACCAATTGTCTCCACTGCAAAACGTATGATCTGTGTTTCAAGTTCCTGCAAAAGAAGGGATGAAAGAAAAGGAGTAAAAGAAATAAAGGCATTTGGAATTTATTTTCCTAATAGTGGCCACTACATTGTAATCATAAATCTTATGCAGGACGGATGATGAAGGTGATGGCTAATGTCAGTCCCATTTGGGCCACTATTTTAAGAAATCACAGACCAGGTAATGTATAAAACACGAAAACTTCATTCCTCCCAGTTCCAGAAGATAAGAAGTCTAATATCAAGATGCTAGCAAATCCCTAGGTCTGGTAAATCGGGTAAAAACATCCTTTCTTCTGCCAAGAGGATGCCTTGCCTATGTTTCCTCTGAGGGCAGAAGCTAGATGGGCAAGGACAAATGCAAATTGACGTCTTTTATGCGGGCATTGGTTCCACTCAAGAGAGAGGAGCCCTCAGGACTTAATCACCTGCAAAAAGCCCAATGTCTCAATAATCTTGTGTTGGAGATTGTATTTCAATATAAATTTGAGAGGAACACATTTTAAGCATAGAAATTTACTTTGCAAAACTTCTACTACACATGATCCCTATCATTCTACGTTTTAACTGAAGAAATCATGGGTTGAAAATGAGAGTCGCTAATTCTGGTTAAGGAGTTAGAACTCACACCCAGAATGAGAAGATAATCCTGTGTCAATCAAATTTGACCAACATTAATGAGCTCTGACAACCAATGGAAAGTTAGAAGAATGCCCCTTTTCCTGTACATTATTTCCTGACCTGTATTTATTTATCTCTCTTTCAGTTCATTTGGACAATAGCATGCAAATTTGGGAAAGAGAATCAATAAAGGCTTGCCAGAACAAATGGTTACTGTTTACTAACTTCCACTGTGACCTGAAGTAGCATTAATCTGAAGTTTATCCCTGTTGCAACCTTGGCTCTGTGGTGTCCAAAATGACCCCTCTGGCTGAGAAGCCCATCTCAAATATGCAGCATCTCAACCATCTCCAGCCTACAGACTGGCCTGATTAATCCCGATTGAGTCTGTGGAGAGCACACAAATATAAACTATTCATTTATTTCCAATTGGTGGGCGCCGTGGGGGAAGTTATCACATATAATCTAGTGTTAGTCTATCCACTGCATCATAAAAATTAATTTGTCTAATTAATGACATTAGTACTTTTATACATGCATAATTCATATTAATTGATAGGTCTGCCTAAAAAGAATACCTTTTGGAAGAAAAATGATCCCATTAGCACAAGTTTAATCCAAATCAGGGCTGACAAAGCATAGAGCCTTCAAGGCATATCTTCAGCTTTGTTAATTGTCATAAGCATTCTAAATTGATTATTCTTACATTAGCATGAGACATTTCATTCATCAATGCTTTGCTGTAAAGGAAATTTGTCTAATGGATTTGGGTAGCTCAACTAAATAAGTAGTATTTTTTTTCCAGGGTAGCTTAAGGGGCATTTGAAGCATATTAATTCACTAACACTGGAGGGAAGAAAAATTAGCTGAGGAAATATATAGAAATATCATACAAAATTAGATTTCTGACACTGAATAATTTTTGTGATATCTATTTCAACGATAATGGAGTGAGCATGCCTGCACTTTTATTGCTTTTCTGTTTTGCAAGCTCCATGATAAACAGCTAATGTTAATATTTCTTATGAGTTATGTTCCTGCACCTGGTAGGGCTACAGGGGTATGAAGGGTAGAATGAATGAGATAAATATATATTTTGGGGGGAACTGCAAGGAGGCATAGGACTGAACAAGGATTGGCCTTAGCACCAGAACCTTGGGCTTTGGGGAAAACCATTCGTAATGGTCTCTTCAGCCAGCTAAGCCAAAAGGAGACAGTAAGCATAGATATAATTGTATTCCTATTCAGACACTCTGAAATTTGGGAACTTGTGAGATTAGGGAATTGCTTCTTCATTGTTTAGGACTCACTAAATGACTCTTTCTAATGGTCAAATTAAAATAATTGCGTGGTGACCAAAATTTTACAAAATCTTTGGTTGGAATCCTCTGATACTGACAAGCAGAAAGTTAAGAATGAGATGGGCTTGGAGCATTTAACAGTTGCCGCTATTCTCTTTTTTTGACTATGTAAACAACTTTCACACTTCCGGGCACCTCCAAGAGGCACATTCTGAATGCAGAATATTTATGCTATAAGGACACAGAAAGTGTGAAAAGCCATCCACAATGGTCTCTTACTTGAAGCATTTTTCCTTCCCGCTCTTCCTTCTCCTTTTTTTTTTTTTAACCACATGTACTTGAAGTATTTCCAGTATTTTAGATTGGTAAATGATAATAGAATCAGCAGACCTAGAAACAGTGTGACTTTGGGCAAGCTGCTTGATATCGTTAAACTTCATTTGCTTTTAAAATGGGCATGGGGATGAGCATGATAATAATAATAACAGTTTTAATGTACTGTTGTAAGTTGTCATTTGCAAGATAACACAAAAATAAGATTCTGTGTGTGGTACATGACAATTGCTCCATTACTGAAACAAATGATATTAACCATTATTCAGATGATCTAAGTGGAAATAAGTTTAGGCTTTCCATTGTTCACACTTCTGGTTGAAATTTTCTTTTCTGGATGATTTTTCACTCTAAGTGGCAATTTTAAATAAATAGTAATTTTCTATGTTTCAGAGTGGACTCTGGTTTACTTGGCACTCAAAGAGATCCTGAGCTAGGAAACAGTGCTAATAATCTCCCATCCACCTTCAAAATGCCACTACCAAAACACTTCCTTCAAAGCTTCTATGCATTTGTGAAAGGAGTGGGCTTGAGTAGAATCAGCTTAAGGTTTTATACTTTAAAAAACCTGAATGAGAACCATCTCTCGTGAACTCATTCATTCAATAAATATTAAATGAATAGCTCTGTGTACCTGGCACCATACCAGGTCTAGAAATACTGGCAAGTACAAAGAAGACAAAACCCATGTACTCAGGGAGCTAACATTCTACTCAAGCCGACTGACAATTCACTACTAAAAATGTACAGTGATACCTCAGTAGTTGAACAGCTCTAAGCTCAAATTTTTCAGGACTTGAACAGCAAAGTTCGAAAAAAATCTGCTCAATCTTCTTAACTTGGCTTGATAGCGGAACCGAAAATCCTACTTGAAAAATCTTGTAAAGACCAAGAGTGAGTCGGTGTCACATCTTGCAGTGGACCCAAAGGAGTGACACTTCAGTCTAAGTGCTGCTCTCACCCGGATAGTTTTTTACCAAGAAAAGGTGAAAAAGAGCAAGAGAAAAGACCCCGGAGAAGTGTACTCCCAGCAGGTATTGTGGAAGGAGACTCTCCTTCCAAAGAAATAACATTTCTCCTCCTCCTCCAATTTCTCTCCAGCTTCCAGTACACAAGGAAGACTCCAAGTCAAGTAAAGCACCTGTACAACTTTTTCAAAAATTTTTATTTACTGCATTGTGTTTTGATAGTTAATGTACTGTATTTATTGTGTTTAAATATTTCAGGGGATATTTCCACAACCTAGGGCTGTTGATTTTGTGTTAAAATCCTGGACAAAAAATGGATTTAAAAGTGTAATATTGGACCTCACAATCAATTATTTGGTTTTCCATTATTTCTTTTGGGAAAAATATGTTCACTTCATGAACTTTTCAGTGTTCGATCAAGAATTTGGAATGAATTGTTGGACAGCCAAGATATTGCTGTACATTGTGTTAGTCTGCTTTCAGTGACTGTAACTGAGATCATGAACTTGAAAAGAGGACAGTTTTATTCTGGCACACAGTCTTAGAGGCTTCAGCCTATGACTGATTTGTCTATTGCTTTGGGCCTGTGGCTGCACGTCAAAATAGGAGTGCGTGGCAAAGGAAGTCCATCTACTTCATGGCTGGAAGTGAAAGAGAGAGGAAGAGGAAGAGACTGTGGTCCCACAGTCCCCTTTGAGGACACCTCCCCCGCACCAGAGACTTAAAACTTCCCATCCCATCTTAAGTTTCTACCACTTTCCAACAGTGTTACAGGGTGCAGACAGAAGTTTGAACACATGGGCCTCTGGGGGTGGTTCCAGGTCCAATCTGTGGCATAAACAAAGAAAAAAAATTCAGAGAGAAGTGCTGAGAGAGAACATAGATCAGGTAATGTGGTATAGAGTAGCTTGTCTGTGGGTAGAAGGCTAGGGAGATAACTCTCAAAAGGATGGTCAGGGAAGGGCTCACATGGGAAACAACAGCCAGGAAAAGGAGCAATCCTTGCAGGCAAAGAGATCACCAGTGAGGAGACTTGACAGGAAGAAGGACCTATTTGAGGCACAGGAAAGAGTGTGTAAGTGCAGAAGAATCCTAAGTAGAAGAGCAGCAACAAAGGAGCCTTAGGATAGGCAGGGACTTGAATGAAAAGCAATGGCAGCAATTTACTAACTGCATCTCCTTGCACAGATTTCATAAAGTTCTTTAAGCCTGAATATCCTCATCTGCAAGATGGAAATAATAATGATGGTTTTTCACAAGATTGGTTTTTAATAAATACACATGCTGTCTCTAGATTATGGATAAATCTAGAATCATAAGATTTTGCTCCCCCGTGTCCTTCCCCTCTTTGAATACCAACTGGTGACAAATACAAGAAACAACTAATAATAATGAATGTTCAAATTTTAAAAATTCATTACAGTAAAGAACCCATTGCCATTAATTCCTCTCACTTTGAAAATATTTATCCCATCAGTCTTGCCACTTTCTGAGAAAGTTCTGGAAGTCCTCTTTCATGAGTGTCTTTAGTTGTGCTGTCATGGCTGCCTTGATGCCCTGAATCAATTCAAAATGATTGATTACCTTTCATGGTCAGTTGACTTTGAGGAAGAACCAGTGAACAAGGTAGATGAGGACACACTGTAATGATTTTATTTGACAGAAATTGCTGTACATGTTTTTAATCAATTCAGGACACCGAGGAAGCCATGCATAGAGACTTATACAGAGAACTTCCAGAACTGCTTCAGAAAGTGACAAGAAAGATAGGATAACAATATTTGAAGCCACAGGGAGTATTTTGAGGGGATTAATGGCAATGTCTTTTACTGTGTAATAATTTTATTTTTAAACATTCATACTTTTGATCACATCTCTACTAAAATATCCCTGCTCAGTTGAACTGTCCTCACCTACTTATTTTGGGTTTTGCCCACAATCCAGTAGTGTGCTACATATTTCTTTCAACCAGGGAATAGCTTCCTGTATTTGGTGACTGCATGAGGTAGCAGAAAAAAGCCCATTCCTCACTTCTGATGCAGAGCTATTTCATCAACCCACATTTTTGATGGTTTCAGATTTGTTCCTCTTTTAGCCTCTTGGACTCATCCTGGGGTTTCTTTAGGGATGTCTTCAGTATAAACTTCCCCGAGTTACCACATATTCCCAGATGTGCTCCCCAACTCTTCAGAACTGAAGTCATTTCTCTCCAGCATTCTACTCTCTTTGTTCCAATAGCTATTGACTTTTCACATTCATTTTCAATCCATTCACTACACTGTTTACACCTCGAATTTCAACAGAAATGAAATGCTTCCTAAAGTTGTTCATTTTGGTTTCCTGTAGACAGAATTGGGGAAAGATAGGGATATTACATGTCCCACAACTAAAATATACCAGATGCATAGCTTTACTCTGGTTTTTAACATATAATATTCCTTTTTCCTAAATGTAATTTAATATTGCTTTCAACATGGAACACGATACTCTAAGTAGACCAAACATAAACCATACTACTCCACAAATATATATTTATACATAGACTAATGGAAAGGGCTAGAACAAATGATCTGTGTTAGATATTCCAAATGTGAAAAAATGAGGTTGGCAGGGATAAATTTAATAGCTATTGGGAGAATGCTTACAATAATTGACTATTGTTGAAATGAAATGTCAGATATCATTATTGGCATTTACAATTTTAATTAGCTTGATCTCTGAATCCAATATGTTATGGTGTCCCTTTTTCAGTTTTTTTTTTCTGGAAGAAATAAAACTAATAGGCTTTCACAGTTATTTAAGGAAAGGTTATTAAAACCCATGATGCTAGGATGTACTAACAGTTTAATGGAGAAAGAATATGGGTCATTTTTCATGTTAAAACACAGTCATGAAATGAGATACTTTCCTCATTTCCCACAGAGCCAGAGCAGCAGAATGCAGGGTCTCCTCAAAGCTCCTGGTGTGGTGGAGATTTCTGTGCTTTTCCATCTTTGTGCTGTACCTTTTCCACTCCTCCGCTGTTATTTGGAGGGACAACATGAACTGGGGAGGGCTCTGGAGGATTCTGTGTGGGTCAGCATGGCACTGAAGTTTCAAAGACCAATGATCTTCCTTCCAGAGCCCTCCAGAGTTAGAAGTTTCTCATTTTTCTGAAGGTGGCTCTAAATGCTTTCGATGACATTCTACACATACCATTTCACTCTACAAGGTGGTTTATAAAATCAAAATAAGTATAACTTTTAGAGCTATCTCTCATCATTTCCACCTGCAGAATTTTCCTGGTGATGTGTGGTATCTACTTCTTCTGATCTCTAATCTTCCCAACTCAAATACTTCAAGAGCTCAACAGGTAACGTAATTCTTTCCAGAGGCAACCATAATCTGGAACATGGATAGATAAGTTGTCAAGAGACATTTAATTATGTATAACTGTCCCTCAGTATCCACGAAAGATTGGTTCCAGGATGCCACCCTGCAGATAGGAAAATCCATGCTTACTCAAGTCCCTTATACAAAATGGAGTAGAATTTGCATATAACTTTATACATACTCTCCTATGTTTTAAATCATCTCTGAATTACTTTTAAGACCTCATACAATGTAAATCTTATATAAATAATTGTTATACTGTATTGAATGGCAAGAAAAATTCTCTACTTCTTCAATACAGTTGCAACTTTTTTCCTAATATTTTTATCCATGGTTAGTTGAATCTGAAGGTGTGGAATAGAGATATGGAAAGCCAATTTTCTCCTTCTCTTTCTCCTTCTCTCTCTCTCACATATATATGTGTGTATATGCATAAATGCACATATGTATATACAAATATATACTATATAATGCATACTATATACTTGAATAATTTATTTAAATTGTATATACTATATTATGTATTCTTCATACTTGAATATTTTATTTAAATTTAGTGATATATGGAATTTTAAATACAAAATTCTAAAGCCAGCAGAATAGCATATGAATCACTCTTCTGGGGCATTACAGGTTCTCAGGGATAGCTTGGCCACCATGTGAGGGTGATTAAGAAGAACATAACCAACAAGAGCACTGCAGGCTCACTTATAACATTTTGCAGTGGTCTGGGAAAGAAGACAAAGGTGGCCCATACACACCATAGTTTTTTTTTAATATTTAAAATTACAAATGAAGCTGTCAAACTCTTTTGTATGTTCTACCTTTGACAAAGCTACATCTCAAGTTCTCAGAGTTACACAGTGGAATGTGGCTATTTCCCCAGAGTGATCCTCCAGCCTCAGGAACTCCAGCTACCTTGTCTTCCAAAACCAGTTCCTGGCCACTCCACAGGGAGCTTCTGGCTTATGTATGTGGACATTATGGCTCTGATCTCTGCTCCTCCCTCATCAAATAATCACCTTGTGACTCTGCCTCAGACTGGGTGTGAATGGTACACGTGGCACCATTTATCCTCAGAAAAGCAGACCCCAGGGAAAAAGCAGAGTCCAGGAAGTAGGCAACAGGGTTGTGGGTATATGGAATGTGGTCCAGGGGGATAGAAAGGCCTAGACCTATGGCCCCAGTAGTATTTGGGCAGAGGTGATCAGAATAAAGACACTCTGAAGTGGACACTGGATGATGACACAAGTATTTTTGCATGTTTAAGCTTATTATCTAAATGTCATGATATCAATCGCTTCCCCCAATATTGAACATTAGAGTTTAGCTTTGTATATTTATCAAATTATCCTATTAACAAGTTGTTTCTTCAATGCTCACCCTTCAAATGGACCTAACCAATATAGTAGTGATTCATTCATTTTCAGAGAAAAGGATATGCAACCTGACTGTACTGGAGAGAACACCATATTATGGGGCTTTTTAAAAAGGAGTCATTTTGGTGTGGCATATGGAATGAGTAAAGGCAGCCTTATTGTGTATGTGCCATGCTTTTTACTAGAGGGAAATATTAAAAAGCTTTGGAGAAGCCAGCCTAAGTTTTAACTTTTGTCACAGAATTACTCTCACCATGTGTCCACCCAGGGCCTCTTAGGCAAATGGTTGTGTGATCTTTTTTTTTTTTTTTTTGGTACCAGGGATCGAACTCAGGACCTTGTG